>LRSR01005259.1:0-14999 GCA_001579985.1 Hypsibius dujardini | reverse complement strand
ATCAGATAGTCTTGGCCTATGACGTTGACCTATTTTGAGGAAAAAATTCATCCATTATTCTGAAAGTTGGACGATAAAGTAATGCCTACCTTATAGGTCCCAGCCGGGGCTAGCACCTCGGTTATATCATCACCAGACAGCTCCTTGAAATCACTGACCAGGAAGGCGTTCAAGTAAACCGACATGGCTGGAGTTGTGCTGTGCTTTTGCGTCAGCCATATTCCGTCGACAGCTGCCGCACCCGTCGCCTGGCCGTTGGTCCGTGTCATGGTGAACCTACTGGGATACTTGAGGGTTGTGCTGAACGTCGCTCGAAAACCCGGCTCATCGAAGCACGGGAAAGCTCTGCGGGCGCGGTAGGGTTGAAACTGAGTCGCAGCGAGATACCTGTTGGATTGCACCACATTACCCATGCGTTTTCTTCCATACAACATACTTGACTAGTAAATGGCACGAAGAATCAAGCTTCGAAAGTAACGTTAAGACAAGTGCCCTGCCATCACATGGCCACCTTACTTGGTTTTCCCATCCTTGACGATTGTATTGTAATAGAATCCCGTATTATCATCCCCAATCACACCGTCAAAGGATATTTTCAGCACATACTCCGCATCCTTGACCAAAGCTCCGGCTAGATGGATCACCACAATGTCATTCGTTTGGTACTCAACCGAAGTGACGGCAGTCGTCTCCTCTGGATTGCTGCCCTTTTTAACAACGGTCACCTTATCTTTGTCAAATTGCTTAATATGCCCGCTGGTCGACGTGGTCGGGACGGCATGTCGGGCATGCAGTGTGATGCTGGCGACCTTATCTCCGACAGCTTTCAGCGTGATGGCCACGTTGCTGCCCTTGGTGGTGAACTTATCGGCAAGGGTGTCGGCTCCGTCAAACGGCAAGTGGATATGCAAGAAGAGCTCGTAGTGGGTCGGCACGACGGTGGGCGGCATCAACCGGAATGGTCCCTCTTTCAGGGGTGCACTATATTGGGTCGTATTGAATAATGCCTCGGTCGGAGATGTGGGTTTTTCCGCAGCGAGCTCCTCGACTTTGGTTGTCAATTGGGCCAGCAGAACGGCGATGGCAATGACAGCGGCAAGAACCCCGGCGAACAAGATGATCAGAATAACACGAGCCAAGTGACGTTGATGCCATTTCAAAGCGGGTTTTTCTTGTGTGAGTGGATGTAAGGAACCTCTAGGGATGAAAAGCGCTTTAGTAAACAAGCAAGGCTTTTCCGCTCAGACATGTCTGAGCTCCCACATGAACCCTGGTAAAATAATTAGCTTTGTCTTAAAAACAGTAAGCAAAAGAGCTAAACAGTCAATACACGGAGAAAAAATTCTGAAGCTAATCTCGGGATTTTAAGAATTAAGAATTAAGAATTAAGAATTAAGAATTAAGAATTAAGAATTAAGAATTTCGGGTGGGAAACGTTGAAAACACACTTTACGAGAAGCCATGGTAGAGAACGAGCAATCTACCAGAGGGTCCCATACGGCAGCACTCACATGGAAGTAGTTGTTACTTCTGTCTCGCGATTGTATGTGACAACATTATTGTCCCCAGCCATACTTGTGCGACCGATGGACGGGCCAGTTAAACAATAAAACTACTCAAAAATGGAGAATTTATTTGATTTTTATTTCTGTAAATGTAACTAGTATTTGGCCGCTTGAACAGTTTCCTGTTCGGTCGGGGGTCCATCAGCCTCAACAACAACAAGCAGGACTTCTTATCTTGCCCCCTTTCTTTGAAGCAACAAAGCCAAATCATATCGCGCCGTGAGAGTATTTGATTTTATTCTTCCACGCAGTGTGGCCGCAGTACGCTGTCTTGGGTGTGAGGGAAGGATTCTGGAATGGGCCACTTACCTTTCCGTACCCTGGAATGGACCACCGGGTGGCAGGGGGGCGCTCTGTCGCAAATTAATCGAAAACAGATGAGTCACTGCATAGTCAGCGACCTCTATAGTGAGTTTTTTCCAGCCGTCCAATTATTTCGTTTTTTGAACATGTTCCCACGACTTTTCTTCATATCTGATACGCGTTCCACCGGGGTCATCGATTATTCCCTGTCGTTTAGGACCTTGGTGTAAGTCAAAACCTGTGTGGAAGTTGTGATTCGAGGGTGGCCCATTCCAGGACTCCTCCCTCATAAGTTGTTTCGGGAGTCCTGAACGGGTGATAACCGTTATCTCGCGGAAGGTCTGGTGCGATGACCTGGCAGTTTGTGTTCACCATCTCTCGCCGGTCCATGCGCATTCCATACCATCTCGCATGGCGATCACTCAAGAGGATATATACATGACACAGGAGAATTGGCATGATAGTTAGTCCGCTTCTGTCCCTAGTCAAAAGGTCAACACGTGGTGACCTCGGCGCAGTAATGCACACGGTCTGTTTCCGGATATCGTGCCAGTACCGATACTCTTATCTGCAGTGTGTATGTGCCGTACCGGTACGTGAAATTAGGTTAGCTTCGGTGTATACCGAACGATCCCCGATGAACGTTCATGGATCAGCACTTTAATGTACCGTAATCCCCCGATCTCAAGGGACACTTTTTTGCCCTACCAGTTAATTTGATCCACCCCGGATCCTATCTGTTCATCACCGTTTGCTATTGTTTACCTACAATCAATCAATCAACTGATTCAATGCGCGCTTCAAAAAATTCCGCTGAATCAATCAATCAATCGCTACCAAGTTGGTCTTACATTTCAACCAATCACGACACAGTGAATCCGATTGAACAGTCAACCGACGACTGGAGGGGGTGGGGCTTAATTGTCCCATTGAGATCGGGGGAATACGATACCAGTGGGTATTCAAAGCTCGCTTCATTTTGCAGCGTTTATTTCGCTATTTCAAACTCGCAATCTCCCTGGTTTTGAGGATAATCGAGAAAAGCAGCCAAGGAGCAGTTACTTTTTCTCGGTGATCTGCACGCACGAACAGTGTGGTCCAAGTGAGTTGAGAGTAGCGAAGGAGACACAGCTAGAGGTTAGTCATTGGGCGTGTTCTCGCATCACTGCTGCAACAGGGCGCGAAACCAGGGACCCATTAAGACAAGGGTGAACGAGGGTCCCTGGGTGAACGAGTTCACAAAATCCACAAAATCCACAAAATCCACAAAATCCAAAATCCGAGTTCACAAAATTCACCCTTCACCAAAATGGGACCCTGGAGATAAGTGAGTTTGAAATAGCGAAGTAAACGCTGCCAAATAAGCCAGCTTTGAATAACCTTATGAGGTAAGGGCACTGGAATGGGCCACTTGATTTTCCCGTACCCTGGAATAGACCACCCTGGAATCCCAACTTCCACACAAGTTTTCGCTATCACTAAGGTTCTAAGCGACAGAGAATATTCGATAATTCGGTGGAACGCGTATCAGATATGAAAAACAATTGTGGGAACATGTTTAAAAAAGAGAAATAAAAAACTCCATTGGACGATTGTAGAAAGTGCACTGTAGAGGTCGCTGACTACGCAGTAACTCATTTGTTTTTGATCAATTTGCGACCGAGCGCCCCCTGCCGCCCGGTATTCCATTCCACGGTACGAGAAAGTCAAGTGGGCCATTCCAGTGCCCTTACCTCATACTGAACAATAGCCATGTGCTACGTATAACCGATTGTCCAGGAGAATGGACAGGGATGATGCGTTATTTCCCATCATCTTCACTTATAAAAAAAAAATTGACGCTACCAAAGTTGCGATTCTGTTAGGCTGCTCCAGTTAACCCTATGTCCCCGTTGTACTCGTAAACAGCTACAGGGACGGTCAAACTTTAATTGAGACACTAGAACGACAAGCCAATCTTGAAAGTTTTTTTTTCAAAACTGTTTTAAGTGCCACTTTACATTCATTTTATTGCCGTCAAAAAAAGGCATATTTTTTGTATTGAAAAAAAAATCATTAACGACTGCATTTAGATTTGAAATTGTCGGTAAATTTAGCAAACCGACTATTCCTTATCGGTCGGCCGGGACTTACTCGGCTTAATACATTACAGTTGATAGAATTACGAAATCCTGGTCAGCATTTTTTGCATCCGCCATGCAATGACCACAATTTTCGCGACTTGAGTGTGAGCTACTAAAATCTCATACTAGTGTTAGCACTGAAGAGAGACCCTGTCATGAGCTCCCCAATGCACGGCCCCTGTCATGTTACTGACTAATCGAACTAACAGGCGCGTTACAGGCGTGAACACGGCTGCTTGTTTGTCATCACGCGTAAAATAATCTGATTTGATTCCTGCTGCTCTCAACAGGTGATGCACCCTGCATACAACATCGCAACGGCATATTTGTGATGGTTACCGTAATCCCCCAATCTCAAGGGACACATTTTTGCCCTACCAGTTAATTTGATCCACCCCGGATCCTATCTGTTCATCACCGTTTGCTATTGTTTACTTACAATCAATCAATCAATTGATTCGATGTGTACGCCAAGAAATTCCGCTGAATCAATCAATCAATCGCTGCCAAGTTGGTCTTAAGTTTTAACCAATCACGACACAGTGAATCCGATTGAACAGTCAACCGATGACTGGAGGGGGTGGGGCTTAACTGTCCCTTGAGATCGGGGGAGTACGGTAAATGTTGCGGCACCCCGAGCGCAATTATGCTGTGACGGATGGCATCTCGAGCCGGGTCTTTTCTTTCTTTCTTTCATGAGCTTCCGCAATCCAGGCAACAAGAGAGCGGCGCTGTACATTATAGCTACTTACTTACTTGTCTGTCCAAGCGTGACTAGAGCTCACGGTACGCGTTCCGTTATGTTCGTTATGTGTTATTAATGCACGAAGCGAATAGTTCGAGTCACGACGACAACACACACACGGCACTGTGAGAGAGTAAAGCCGCCCGGGGGAAACAAAAAATAGTATTTGTAAGATTTATCATCGGCATGCACTCTCTGACATGCATGTCTCCATGAGAGAGAGAGAAAGTCTCTGCGAAACACACCGTTGCATCACCTGACATACACGGAAGGATAAATACCCTGACCAGCCAGAAAGCGCACTTCCGCTGGCGACGCTTCCGTTTCCCCAGCAGCAGCAGGTCGTATTGTCGTTCCTTTTCACGCTCTACTTCGCAGCTCCACCACCCTGACGACCCTCTCCACCACCATGACGACCCTCTCACCCACCATGACGACCCTCTCACCCACCCTCATACTTTCTGTCTGTGTATGCCTGCACTCCACCCTGATCCACGGCCAAAACATCACCGACATCCCCTCCAATTCCAAGGCCAACCCAATCGGTAATGGAACCGCCCTCGAAGTGCCCGTTCCGGTCGTCGCGCCGTTCAACGCAACCCAAATCATCGTGCCACCGCCGCCGTCTGCGCCCGTCATTCCCACTCCCACGCGTCGTTGCGGCACCGTGGAGATGTTCTCAAACTACCCCTGCATCCTGACCAGCTGCCTCGGTCGTCACCACAAAATCACCTGCAACGCCGTCACGGAGCGTGACCTGCGGACCGTCCTCGGACTCTACACGGACTTTATCAACCGTCCGCGGTCCCCGCAGCTGGCGCCGCTGTTCGCGGTGCCGCTCTACGTCAGCCTCAACCGCGGCGACCTGAATCTGACGCGGGAACTCCTCGCACCGATCGCTGACCGGCTCGGCAAGCTCGAACTGCGGAACGTCAACCTGGGGGAGCGACTCAACGAGCACGCCCTCAACGACCTCCGCAATCTGACCGTGCTCACGCTGGACGGATGCACGCTCGATGTGGTCCCCAACGGAGCCTTTGAGGGGCTCGCGTCGCTGCAAGCCCTGACGTTACGTAATCTGAATACGCTGAAAAGTCTCGAACAGGGAGTCTTCGAGCCGGTCCTCGGAAGCGTCAACATCAACAACAGCACGACGAGCAGCGGTCTTCGCTGTCTCGACATCAACATAACCAGTTCGAGCTTTAATTGTCGCTGCAGCGGCGGCGGTGCGACGACATGGATTCAAGACAGCTTGGCCCGAGCCACACCGGTGAACATGTTCTCTTCGAGCTGGGTGGACCGCTATGCGGATATACCAACGACGACGACGGGTGACGCCGCCCGCGGTCTTTGTGACGTGGCCATCGTCTGTTCGAATGACTCGGACGTGGGCCTGCGGCAGTTAGACATTACCGATGCTAATTTGACCGTGGCTTGTCCGCCACCGCCGACCCCGCCGCCCGTTCTCACGATCGTGCTGGCGAAGAATGTCTCAGACGGGGGAGTGGCGTTTAAGACGGTCGTCACGTCTGGTTTCGGCAGCGGTGCTGTGGTTAAATCCAGTGGAACGACGATGACGACGGGGCTTCTTGCAATGTCGTTATGCATTTTATCGGGAGGATTATTACTGCTGTGATTTGTTCAATTAGTTTTAGAGTATTTAACGGTTTATTTGCACGTAGAGTAAGGAATTTGATTGTCTCTCGGTAGTGTATCTGGCATGGCGTAATGCAAAAGCATTATCAGGTATAATTGAGCACGTGTATGAGGCACGTAAGAGCGCACACTAGTGAAGCTCCGGGTGAAATTTCCGTGAGACGCACGAATTGGTTCCTTTATCTGCATCGTTCGATCGGGATACTCACGAATTGGTTCCTTTGTCTGCATCATTCGATCGAGATACTCACGAATTGGTTCCTTTGTCTACATCATTCGATCGAGATACGCACGAATCGGTTCCTTTGTCTGCATCGTTCGATCGGGATACTCACGAATCGGTTCCTTTGTCTGCATCATTCGTTCGAGATACTCACGAATCGGTTCCTTTGTCTACATCGTTCGATCGAGATACTCACGAATCGGTTCCTTTGTCTACATCGTTCGATCGGGATACTCACGAATCGGTTCCTTTGTCTGCATCGTTCGATCGGGCTACTCACGAATCGGTTCCTTTGTCTGCATCGTTCGATCGGGATACTCACGAATCGGTTCCTTTGTCTGCATCGTTCGATCGAGATACTCACGAATCGGTTCCTTTGTCTGCATCGTTCGATCGAGATACTCACGAATCGGTTCCTTTTGTCTGCATCATTCGATCGAGATACTCACGAATCGGTTCCTTTTGTCTGCATCATTCGATCGAGATACTCACGAATCGGTTCCTTTGTCTGCATCGTTCGATCGAGATACCTTCGGATATCGGATGAGTGAAATCAATCGACCAATCCGGTGCATTATGCGAACTGCAACATATCGCAATTGAGAAATCGTCTGCAAAATGTCTTCTTTCAGCCCGCAGCCGGATCGTGTTGGGTTGATCCATGAAAATCTACACAGACATGTTTAGTAATACTTACAAATACATTCAGTAATAAAAATTCTTAATAGTAAGAGTTAGTTTTGGGGCTATTGATGCGCCACAGATCCTTATTCCAATATCCAACAACCATTTCGGTGAAACTGGCCAGAAGCGAGCGCTTGATAACGGAGCATGGAGGCATGGTTTGCTGCTCCAATTCTCAAAATCTGCATCGGCTCAGGACTACAGCTATTTTACCCCTCCCTGGGGCCGGATAGAACCCTGGCTATTTTACCCTTCTCTGAATGCATCACTAGGGGCAAAATAGCGCCGTGGCTATTTTACTCCTCCCAGGCTGTCCGTTCGTCCGTTTGTCCGTTTGTCCCTCCGTTGTCTATTCGTCCCCGTTTGTCCGTCGTGTGTCCGTCCGTCCGTCCGTCCGTCGTGTGTCCGTCCGTCCGTCGTCCATCGTCCGTCGTCCGTCTGTCCGTCCGTCCGTCGTCCGTCGTCCGTCGTCCGTCTGTCCGTCCATCCGTCGTCCGTCGTCCGTCGTCCGTCTGTCCGTCCGTCCGTCGTCCGTCGTCCGTCTGTCCGTCGTCCGTTCATTTGCTATCCGTTCAGCCGTTGCCCGTTGTTCGACCATCTGTTCGACAACGGACAGACGCTCGACGGACGGATGGACAACATGGGACGGGTAACATAGCAGGGGCGCAATTTGGTCCCCTGGTGATGTATACAGGGAGGGTAAAATAGCCGGGGTACTATTGGGCCCCAAAAAGGGGGGGGGTAAAATAGCCACTCCGTTGGCCCCTTAGCGGACGGGCTCTCCCACACACACAGTACGCTGCGGCGCCACCTTTTGAAGGAACACTGGATTGTGGGGTATGCGCACCGCGCATTTCACAAATAATGCGCAAATGCGCAACGCACACAAGTTTGTTTCAGAGAGCATCAACTTGCCGTTAAGTTCTCAAACAAAAGGTTTCGCTTCACGGTTTTCTTATGGAAAGAAATGTGATTTTGTTTGAGCGATTCTCGCAACCACTCATCTGGATTATTTTATTTGAAATCTCTGCAGCGGAATTCTTTTCAGTGATGCGACATTCATTTCCGGCCGTTTGCATGAGTTTGTCTTGGCGCGGTCCACCAGTCGTTGATTGATGGATTGATTGCACATTGACCTGACGTGTCATGTGGTCGACTGATCGATTGATTGCGCTGAATGTGCGCCTTAATTCCTGCCGTCATATTTTTGAAGCTTCACGATGAGCGGCGTAGAAACGCAGTACAAGCGAGGCGCAATTAAAAGCCTGAAACTGAAGAATTTCCTGTGGGTTTCCCTCTTAATAGCGCTTAAGCCTTGCCGTTCGATTGAGAGAAATGATTTTATTTTGCAGGACTTTTGGCAGCAACAATGAATCTCCCCACGAATTTCCCTTCGCGCCCCGTGTTAATATTGTCTGCGGCCCGAACGGGCTGGGAAAGAGCTCCCTCGTGGCTGCCATCGTCTTGTGCTGCGGCGGCGATAAGACTTTCATGAAGCGGGGCAAAACGCTGGCCGATTTCATTCGATCCGGCGCAGACAAAGCAGAAATTGAACTTACACTGTAAGTTTATCGGTTGATTTAAAGATTTAACTGTTCTCAGCTGTTCAACTGTCAGATGTTTCAAAAAATATCAACCGAATATGATTTGGTTTATTTGAATTGAGCCATAGGTTGGGTAATCTAATTTTGTTGTTTTCTACTAAAATTGCGACGTTTGAGTTTTAATAAATTACGTTGTTTTTTAGTCAAGTCAATAAAATAAAAGTTGATATTGACAATCATACAATCAACGACAAGATTGAGTGTAATGGAGGGTCCGGGGGATGGGCAAAAGGGGCGGAGCAGGGGTGATTTTCATACAATCGAACAATCCCCGAACCTTCCATCACACTCAATCTTGTCATTGACTGTATTTGATCCATGTGTCTAAGTTGTCGGTACGTGTTAAATATCACGATATCTGTTAAAATCAAATTCTATTGTAAATGCGAAAATACTTTCTTATTTAAGTAATATTTTACAGTTAATTTAGAGTTATTTATTGTTTTTAGTTTGAATAAAATCAAAGACGCTTCTTAAACAACACTGATGTTCGTATTCTGTTTTCAGTCATGATCCGACAGTCCCGGCCCAGGAAGTCCGTTTTAAAAAGACCTATAGCCGGCCCCCGAACAAGAACATTTTCATGGTCGACGACCTGGACGTCGGTCAAGCGGTATACCGGCTTCGCTTGAAGGAGCTCAACATCCATCCCGGCAGTTTGATGCAGTTTTTGCCGCAAGATCGCGTCACCGAACTGGGTGATCTGAAAGAGGAAGAGCTGTTGTTGGCGACGGAGGAGGCGGTACGATGACTAGGCTATTTTGGCTTTGAATGAGGGTTTTGTTGTTAACAAAACTGTCTGTCTGTCTGTCTGTCTGTCTCTTTGTTTGTCTGTCTATCCTATCTGTCTGTCTGTCTGTCTATCTGTCTGTCTGTCTGTCTGTCTGTCTGTCTGTCTATCTGTCTGTCCATCTGTCTGTCTGTCTGTCTGTTTGTCTATCTGTCTGTCTATCTGTTTGTCTGTCTGTCTGTTTGTCTGTCTGTCTGTCTGTCTGTCTGCTTGTCTGTCTGTCTGTCTCCCTGTCTGTATATTTACCTGTCTGTTTGGATGTCTGGCTTTACATATTTGTATGTTTTTTTGCTATCAGCTCGGCGCCGATAGCCACGAAATGCACCAGGAGCTCATTCACCACCGCAGGGAATGGTAAGATCGAAGTGTCATTTTTTTCCGCTTCGTTCGCCGAAACGATAGATTTCGCTCCCTGTTCAGGTTAGGCATTGCTGCTGAGCTGAAAGCGATGAAGCCGACCTCCGATCTGGTCGCGACTAAAAAGGGCACTTTGGATTCAGAACTTCGCAAGTTCAGACAACAGGATAAAGAGAAGGAGAGGATGATGTCCCTCCGTTTAAAGCTTCTGATCTTGGTAAATGTCATTTTGTCTAATGAATGGTATCCTTCCTCATCCTGACAGGTATTCTACATTTAATATGTTTTTGTAGCGAATAAAGGAGGCTGAACGCCAGAAGGAAGCATGTGCGATCGAGGAAGCCGCTGCTTTGGCAGTAAAACAGCGGCTAGAAGGCTTGATGGTTCAGCTGAAGATTCATGTGGAGAAGATGCAGCAGAGGTTGGGCATCCCGGTATCAATGCTTCCAACTCACGCGGTTGGTGAGGATCTTGAAAAGTTGCAAGGTCTATTAACGAAGGATAAATCTTCTAAATCTGAGGTGAGCAGCGGTTACATCGGTGCGGCATGTTTTCTTTCTCTGTTATCTTTTGTCTGTTTGCTGGTTGTTCTACAGTGCACTTCGATGTTCCATGTTCAGTGTTCCCTGTTCAATGTTCCATGTTCCATGTTCCCTGTTCCCTGTTCCATATTCCATGTTCCCTGTTCCATGTTCCATATTCCCTGTTCCATGTTCCCTGTTCAATGTTCCGTGTTCCATGTTCCCTGTTCCATATTCCATGTTCCCTGTTCCATATTCCCTGTTCCATGTTCCCTGTTCAATGTTCCGTGTTCCATGTTCCGTGTTCCGTGTTCCATATTCAATGTTCCATGTTCCATGTTCCGTGTTCTTCCATGCTTGCCTGCTTGCCATTTCGTTGTGTTTCGATCTAATTGTATTCCTTGTCGTCGAACTTTTACCGGTTCATTACAAATTTTTCCTACCTTAACGGATCATTTTACTAGGCTGCCATCGAGCTGAACAGGATAACGGCTTTACGTGCCCATGAGATTGCTGAACAGAGGCACGATGATAAAGTGGCTTTGTTGCGTCAAGAGATTTCCATGATGGAAACCGAAATGAGTCAAGCCCCTGACAGTGTTAGTCATACCTGATGTTTCATACTCTCAATTAACTTGCTGTGGCTGATGGATTCTCTTATTTTTAGATGAATGCCAGCAGAAGAGTGGACGAAGCAGATGTCCGTACCTTGCGACAGACTGTGCAGGAACTACAGCAGAGGGAGAAATCCTTGCTGGATCACTTGCAGATTCTCCAAGCCGCAGAACAGAGTAAAAATCATCATGAATTTATTACCGATAACAAAAAGTATAACCACTGAATGCATCGTCCTGTTAGATTTGTCGGGTAAGATGGCCAGTCTCCGCGAATCAACGGAATCCCAGCTGCAGCGACTGAAGCATCTCGCCAGTGCTGGATTGATCTCCTCCGACGTCATCACCGTATTCCAAACCATTCGGAGTCAACCAGAAAAGTATGCTTCCCGTGTCATTGGGCCGCTGTTTCTGATGGTACGTCTACCTGTTCCATGGAGTCTACCTAATAGTATATGCAGTGACTGACTGTGCAGTGACTGTCTGTGTCTGTGTCTGTGTCTGTACACTGACTGTGTCTGTGTCTGTACACTGACTGTGTCTGTGTCTGTGTCTGTGTCTGTGTCTGTGCAGTGACTGTGCAGTGACTGTGACTGTGCACTGGCTGACTGTGCAGTGACTGTGTCTGTGTCTGTGTCTGTGTCTCTGCAGTGACTGTGCAGTGACTGACTGTGCAGTGACTGTGCAGTTGATGTTGGTGGGTTAGGTTTCCGCCACAGAGGAGACTTATGTCAAATATTTGGAGACTGCGTTTGGCAAGGAACTGAACCACTTCCTCTGCGACTCGACCGAAACGATGAAAGAAATGAATCAAGAGTTTCGCATCCGGCAGAATCTGCAGTGTTCTTTCGCCGTCACTCCGCCGCAGCACGGGCAAGAAAGACGCGGTGGATTCACATGCTCCGAACAGCGGTTGGTCTTTTCCTGTAATAATAAATTCGCCTCTTTTGGCGAAATATCTATATGTACCGGAAATATAAACCCATCGTATCTGCTGTTTAGAGATGAGTCTTAGGGAAGGCAAAGTATTTAAACCATTTTTTTTAAAAACAAATTTCAGAGCCCTGTTGATGTTGGGCTTCAGCAAAGCCCTCAGCGACGTCTTCCTAGCTCCTGAACCTGTGAAAACCTTCCTTAACACCCATTTCACCCCCGATTGCATTCTCATCAATTCATGCGGGGACGACCAGAGCGCCGATTCTCTGGTGAACTACTGGAGGCAAGTAAAGAGCGTCCCAGCGAATTACCGGTTACGCTTTTTCACGGAAGACTGTCTTGTAAGTGCTTATTAAACAAATTTGGACTTTGTCAAACGGACTTCTCTTAACATAGTTGTGTAGTTGATCTTCAACATTATATTCTGATAGTATGAGGAGTTGAATCGTCGAAATTCTGGAATCGTCAAGCAGAGACCGCTTGTGGAGCCCTGTTTGCTTCAGTTTGATTCAACCGCTTCTGAGTCTGAGAGGAAGAAGTCGCTGTGGGAAGCGGAAATAATCGAGACGGAACGCAAACTCAGTGAGGAAAGGATGGAACTGAAAACTGTTCAGCTGAATCTGGTGGCCAAGGAGGATGAACTCAGCGCTCTGGAAGCGGAAATGTCAGAAATAGACCGAACAATGTTTGAAGCTGCGGCGGTGCAAGAGGTGTTGACACGGAAGAAGGAACAGTAAGTTTGTCATCACCCTCGTATGCAATTAATGCGTCAGGTTGGTCCGTCTGATATACATACAGTCAGATCACACAAGTCAGAGACAAAGAAACAGGCAGGCAGGCACACAGTTGGACAGACGGTGATAGACAGACGGTCAGACAAACAGGTGGACAGACGGCGGCAGACAGACAGACGGTCATACAAACAGGTAGGTAGACAGACAGACAGATGGGCATGCAGACAAGCAAACAGACAAATAGACAAACAAATAGGCAGCCAGACAGACAGACAGACGTACGGATAGACATACTGGTACACAGAGATTTAGGCAGGTATACAAGCAGTTCGGTACTCACAGAGCCATTGATCGAGCTGATTCATCGTATGGTTATTCATTATTTAACCGTTTGCTATATGCAGCATGTTTGCGTTTCACAGACTGGACATTAATTTGAATGTCGAGAGGAAACCGCGTGCTGACACAACAGCTGAGGAGGAGATAAATAAAAAAATTCTTAGCATAAACTTACGGCGAGCTTCGATGCTAACGTCGTTAGATATGGACGGGAGCATTGCAAATTTGGAGGTAGGGTTTCCTGCCCGTCCTAACATTATCTTCCAAACTGGGCTCTATTGCCCCTTTTCAACTGAGTTTGAAACAGGCTTTGTCCACGTATGTCCACGAGGGATGTAACGTCGTTACGACCCTCTTGGGCAGTGTTCTCGGAACATCCGGAGCTTTTCAACGATTTCATTTCATGACGAAGGAAAAGAAGAAAATCGAGGTTGGTTGACGTGGCAAAACCCTTGCGCTAACCGAGTTAAGTCATTGCACTCGTCGCATGGCTGTCGTACACAGCCCCCGAGTGGAAGTGCTTAATTCGGTCAGCGCAAGGTTTTTGTCACGTGTGTAGTACAGTATATTCGCGTTAGACAGGGACAGCGTACGAGCTATGGAACGTTTAATCGGTCACGCGGCGCTTGTGTTGTGTGTACGGTGCACACAGCCGTGCACACGTTCCACTCCAGTACGACTGTCCCTGTCTAACGCGAAAATACAGTACAGTATTTCTGATTCTGTTTCGGATTTATATTCCGCAACGGAGAAAACCTGTTTCTCATACAGACAAGAATTTCCGAGATCCAAGCGCGCGCGCATTTGCTGGACGTTTCCATTCAGGAAATTAAGGAAAGGATCAGACTCATGATCAAGGAACTGTACCTGAACCGGGACAAAGGCGCCGCGGAAGTTCAAGCGGTACGTTTCTTCAGCAACTCAACTACCCGTGCTTGGCTTTCTTATATCCCCGGTCAAGCGGTGTTGTGTCCCTAAAAGATATTCAAGTCTCTCCATCCCCTCAAAACACCCGCACAAGTGACCAAGGCGCTTGCGGAAGCATACGGAAACTATCTCCGCATGCTCAGCGACAAGGTGGACGCCGCGGTGAGTTTTTCGAGTTGGACGCATCCACGAGCATGTCTTTGTATTGCGTTCTTTTATGCATCTACAGTGACTGCGTGTTCGATTTCAGGCTCTGCACGATGAGGAGAACAGCGTGGCGGCTGACCACAGCAAAGCTGCCCGTGATTGGTTAAAGAAGAGCTTCGACCTGAAGGTGTCGCAAGCCTCTCACCTCTCACTGAAGGAGCAATGGCTGACCAAGCTGCGCAGCGACGTCGACCTAATCAGCGAAAAAGTGGGGCACATGTTTGCTCGGCTGGGCTACGAAGGCCGTGTCGTGCTGGTGGAACCGGCTGCTGACCCCGGGACTGACGATGCCGTGGACTATGAAGCGTACGGTCTGGACATTGAAACGAGGTTCCGGGACTCAGAACCGTTTGCCAAGTTGTCCGGCAGACAAAGCGGCGGCGAGCGGGTCGTGTCCATTGCTATTTTCCTCTTGGCACTTCAGCAGTGCTCGGACGTACCTTTCAGAATTGTGGATGAGCTCAATCAAGTGAGCTCTTTAGACCGCCAACGACTCTTTCCAGTGGTTTCTGAAGTTAATTTTCGTTTCAGGGAATGGACAATACCAACGAACGGAATATTTTTCAGCTGGTTTTAGATGCGTCCGCGAACAGTGATACCCAGTATATCTCATGCAGCCCAAAGGTACGAAAAATTCATTCACATGCATTGGATATGTTCAGTGGCGCGCC
>LRSR01005258.1:0-26506 GCA_001579985.1 Hypsibius dujardini | reverse complement strand
GTTCCCGGGAACGTTAATCTCGGAGGGAAAAGAGGCGAGATTCCGACGCAAAGTTCAGCGTCTTTTACCGCCCGGATTCACTATGAGCGACGACGCATTTGACGTATTATACCAGGCAACGCGAGCCGCGTTTAGTAGTTTGGTGGGCCCGGTGGACAGCGCGACCTTTCAGATGATTGTCGGGCCGCGTGCAGGTGCACCGACAACCACACAAACCGACGTTCAGGAACCGCTCAATTTTACCGTTGGGGGGCCTTATCGGGTTCCGACGCGCCGCCCCCGCAAAAACCCGGCGCCTCGAAAAAAGTTGTAGCAAACTACCACGCGCGGTCGGTGTTTTTCCGGTGGAGGGCAGTTGTTGGACACGCCCAACAAGTCCCCATATCCAATCATGGTAGTTCTTTAACTCACGAGTATCATAATTAGTTTGTAACTCTGTCCACTCTATTAACCCTATTCTGATGTATGTGCCATTTACCTTCATTTCTATAGTCAAAACTTTACTATATAATAATGTGTTTTATTATTTCTACAGGCAGTTCTACTTCTTCTTTCCTTTCTTCCAGTTTATTTCTCTAACGGTCTTTACTATCAGTCTAATAAACTTGTTAACTATCCAACTGACGGTTGGTAGACCTAACAGACCACTACGGCCAACACTATTCGGTAAAATATTAAACATTTGTTTCTGTTGATTGTTATCATCTGACCGGCCGTGTACAATACAGTCTGCCGTCATATTTAACTTACTGGGACCATCTGAACCCGTTTTTGTTCACATGGCGCAACAGTTTTCTAATTTCTGTTTTATGGACATGGTTTCAGCCGACTAATTGAGTCCTCGAAAGTCACCGCAAGCTCCCACGAGAAAGCCGATAACCGCCCTAGCATCTAATGTAATGGGCCAACCTCTGCCTCCCGGCATAAGGTCCATCCAATTGACTAAACTAAGTTTTCCTCAAGTCCCCGCACCATCCGCCGAAAAGGACACCCTCACATCTATTGCACTGGGCTGACGTACGACCATTTAATCAATCCAACTAACTGGACGCCCTTTCACCATCACCACCGATTATCACCACCCGGTTCACTAGTCACGTCGCCACCTGCCGTCATATCTACTGCAATGGGCGACAGTGACCCGCACCGACCGGTTCGCCGTTCTACGAGCGCCATTGGGCCGACTTCAGCACAAGCAATACGCTGACATACTTTTATTTAAAAAATTTGCTTGAACGCGTTACACATATATGAAAACAATTTAATTGATTTACAATTGAACGGAAATCACAAAACGTGGGCTTACGCGAACAACATAGAGACCCACTCCTAATGCCAGACACATGAGATCTTCACGGCAGAAACATTCTCAACTGACAAGCTTTGCTTACTGTTTTCATCTTTGCGGAATTCGGTTCTCCCCTTTGAAAATTTCTGGAACGTCCTCTTTTCGTATGGTATAAAGAAACAAAAAAAAGCCGCCGGGGATTGATACGTCTCGCCCACATCAATGGTTTCCGACGGTGTAACATCCATAGTAAGAATTAAGAGCGATAATAATTTCAAGCCATTTTAAGTCGCGTAAAGACAGCAGATCAATAGCAGGAAAATAAATCAAGCAAAATATTTCACGTATTTTCAAGTAAGATTATATTCATGGTTTACTAGCAAGAACAATATATATGTATAATATATATATACAACAGTATATATGTGTCGAACCCAGTCACGGGTCTTCAACAGAGCTCGTACCAGTGATCTACTCACGTGTCACACAATTCCAAATATGGATAAACGGCCATGTTTCGTGAGTCTGAGAAGACTTGACAGACGCAAACTGGCAGGCTAGCAACACTTTTGCAGGCGTTGGTACCTCCGGAATTCATTCGGGTGACGCATCATGAAAAATTTACCGGAAAAAATCAAGCAGATTGGTATACCAGCGAACCCCACAAGATATACTTTACCCCATCTCGATGATACAAAGCGCTATTTATAGTAATTTAGCTGTTTCCCTCGAGCATCATTTTCTTCATTTTTCTCAACTTTACTTTTGCCGTTGACCTTTACAATGTCGTCTATGGTGCAATATTTGCTTATTACCTTTGTTCTGCTTCTAATTTTCGATGGTCAAATAGCAATTAGAGTGCGTTTCCGCCCACGGCCACGCGCAAGGCCAAATGTTCCCCGGCCAGCCCTTCCGCGTCCTGATTTAGATGTAGTGCCTGTCGTTAATCCACCGGCCTCGGTCGCCTTGATCCCTGATACGCCGCCCACTCAAGGCAAGGCACTGAAGGAAAAGATTATGAGTGCCGCGAAAACTGCTAGTTTAAAGGTGCTTGCTGGAGGTTTGGCTGCCGGTGGAATTGCCACAGGTGCTGTAGTTGCTGATGCAGTGTTGGATGCACGCGAAGATGTCCCCGCCACAACCGCAGTTTCAACCACGCACTCCACAAAGACTACCCAAGGTTTGCCGGGCCCGGTCGCTGTAGAAACTGCAATGAATGGCATTGTCAAAGCTGTTGCCACCGCCCAAAATGTTCAGTCGTTCAAGATGGCGGAGCGAGAAGTCAATATGGTCAGCGAAGGTAGCGGTGTGTCCGTTCAGGTTCTGGTTGGCGGCGTTGCTGGAGGGATCGCTGCCTTTCTCGGATCTGCCGCCGCACTGCTGTTCTTCTGGAAAATTATTCGGCGTCAATGCTCAGGTATGCTAGAATTTTACGCTAGCCTATCTCATTTTGTTCCTGCAGTCTATTCGATCCGTATGTTTGCCTGCCTATCTCTCTGACTGTCTTTCCTTTTGTCTACCTGCCTGTTGTACTGTTCTGTCTTTCGGGTCAGCATATTTTAGTTCTTTTTCTCTTCATCAGTTTCCGCCAGATTGTCTTCGTTTGCGTCCTTGTTTGTGTCTATATTCGTGTCTGTGTCTGTGCTGATAATTTTGGATGTGTCTGTGTCTGCGTCTGCGTGTGATTGTGTCTGTCTTTCGTCTGTCTGTGTTTGCGACTGTGTCTTTTCTGTGTCTGTGTCTGCGTCTGCGTCTGCGTCTGCGTCTGCGTCTGCGTGTGGTGTTTGTGTATGTATTTGTGCTTGTGTCTGTAAGTGCGACTGTGCCTGCGCCTGTGTCTATGCCTGGATTGGTGCCGGCGTTTCTGTTTGTGTATGCGTCTGCATCTGTGTCTTTGTGTTTCTCAAACGAATGTTGCATCCGTTTAGCTATCTTTTTGTCTGCGAATCTTTTCCGATCACTGTCTGCCAATCTAATTTTAGTTTCAGGAACCACGCCCAATGCGCAGGAGGATGAGCAAATTCGTGAACCGAGTACCGAGATGGAACGCTTTCGCTTCAAATGAAGGTTAGGGACTTTGCTAAATGGTGCAAGTTTTAACTTTGTAAGAAAAAGTTTGCCGAAAATTTAAACTGACAATACATAATTTTTCAGGGCAGAATGCTGAACAAGGTTAATGGATTGCACCAAGGAATGTGCTCCACTATTCGCATGTATCATTTCAACTTTAAAGGAGTTCCCATTTTAATGGTCTTGAACACTTGCGTTTACGTGACCTGACTTATCAATTACTTGCCAGATGCAATTATGCAAAAAATACAACTGTGTAGTACGTGGTGGAGCTAAAGTTTTTATTTTTTAATTCTTTTCAACTGGTAAAATGAACCTGATATGATGATATAAAACTAAAAAAATTATTGATAATTTAATACAAATCAAAAGTTTAGTGAGAAATTAGACAAGGTATGCCTGTGCTTGACGATATTTGTCTGTGTTTTTACTGTGTCTGTGTCTTTTTCTGTTTGTGTATATTTTATTTATTTGTCTGTTTGTCTGTCTGTCTATCTGTCTGTCTGTTTGTCTGTTTGTCTGTCTGTCTGCTTGCCCGTTCTGTCTGTTTGTTTGCCTATACAAAACGAGTGGAGCGTATTTGGCAGGAGGTAAAGAGGGTAAGAAAACAAATAAGTGAAGTCACTGCATTGCATCTGTCTGTTTGTCTCTTTGCCTGCCTTCCTGCTAGTCTGAATGTTTGTCGACCTGTCTGTCTGTTTGTCTGTCTGTCTGTCTGCCTGCCTGCCTGTCTGCCTGCCTGCCTGCCTGCCTGTCTAAATGTCTGTCTGTCTGTTTGTCTGTTTGTCTGCCTGTTTGTCTGCCTGTTTGTCTGTTTGTCGGTCGGTCTGTCTGTCTATCTGTTTGTCTGTTTGTCTGTTTGTCTGTCTGCTTGCCTGTTCTGTCTGTTTGTTTGCTTAAACAAAACGAGTGGAGGGTATTTGGCAGGTCTGCGGTTGAGGGCCTCCCAAAGAACTCCCGTGAACCAGCCGACGGCATCTCACATGCCTGTGAATGGAGACCGTGAGCAGGGCATGGAATGGCCTTCAATACACTACTGGAAGCTACGCCACATTTAAATGAAATAATTTCACTTTTTGAAAATGTTTATGAAGATAGTTATTGTATAATGAAAAATAATGTGTAATAAATAATATAAAATAATAAGTAATTCTATTCGGAAGGAATAACAATAATCAGTGAGAAATGGTATTAGAAACAAATGAATTTTTTTAAATAATTATTCATGAATTTTAAAACTAACATGATCGTTTCGATTTAAATACACAGCTTTATTGGGAGCACTATTTTTTTCTAGTCTGGTGCAGTGCACCGGCAGGCGCAATGCACAATGCGCTATTTGTGCGCTCTGCACAGATGGATTTTCGCATTTGTGCATTTCAGTAGTTAAAGATTCATTCACCGAGTATTATTTTTCGATTTTCCTAACGTTTTTAACCCCATTGAATTACTTCATTTATCTCTTAAAGATCTGCATTTGAATTTTCATTTTGAGTCTCAACTCTTGCAAAGAGATAGTGGTGCCATTTTGATCTTGGAGCGTTCGCTTTGGATTTGCTTTTTTTTATCTGATCTTTGATTCTTGTCAATTCTGATTTGCATTTCAATTTTCGGGTGGCAAAATCAATTTTTTAATTTCCAACTGTTTTCGGCGGAAGGTTTCGCGTATCGATGCGTTTTTCTTGCACTTTGGCTGACCGCTGGGATATTAGGACCCATGTGTTGCCTCCTTTTATTGAATCATTGATCAGTCCTTCATTCTTTGGTTTGACTTTCTTTTTCTTGAATTCTGCCGTAATGGGGTAAAGTACATGTGATACAAATAAATTATAGTAATATGTAGAGCAAAGCATGATAGATAATTAGGAAACTAGGTTAGAAAGCGGCAGTAATTTAAGTAAAGATGAAAACTAACTGAAATTTGGGAGTAAATCAATGAATCAATCGGGCGAGAAGAGCTCCCCTGTTAGTTCATAAATTCCGATTAGCAAGAAGTACTGGTAAAACTGGTATTTCCAAGAAATCTTACGTAAAAAATAACAAAACAAGAATGCAAGAAGACGGCAGGTCCGAGGACCACATACTAACAACTTGTAAAAGGCCTGTGTCGCGTCCTGTATTGGTGGTGGAAGACCAGAGGAGGATGGCCATCGGATGGCCTACGAGCCAGAGCGAAATGCGTCGTACAGGTCTGCTATAGGCTTTCTTGGCAGGCCATTGTGGCCCGGTACAGGTCATGATTTCGCTTTGAGTAAGCAAAACGAAGAGAAAACGAAATGACCGAATCAAAACGAAACAAAACGAAAATGGACAACCATAGACACTGACATTACAGGCCGGAATAAATAAATAGTCACAGGCAGAGACACTGGCGCAGGTAATCACGGTACACAAACATAGATACAGATAGACGGTCAGACAAGAACACCAACAAATACCACTGGAAGTTCATTTACACAAAAAACTAACTTTATTTGAAACAATCGGCACATTTTCGGTACTTTTAATAATGTCTCAAGTAAAAATTCTAATATTTAAAGTAAATTCAGGATTTTAGATATTGATTTCTATTTTTGTGTCTTTACATTAAATTAAATTTTGTTTATAATTAAAAACTGCTTTCGGGCATTTAACTAATCTTTAAATATACTTAAACAACACATGCACAGATACAGATAAAGACAAACACAGACACAATTTTTAATTTAGTTTGGTTTTTCTGTTTTTTTCTGTGAGATTTTTTCAATAAAGTACTTTTAATTAGTTTTCTTATTATTTATCCTGTCTACTAACCGTACTAATGACATTTTTTCATTATTATTTAGTTTTTTATGCCTTATTATATAATTAATTAATTATTCATCACGTAATTTTGATTTTTTGTTGGACAAACTGCATACCATGTTTATCTCATCAGTTGATAATAATTATGAAATAAAACTTCAGTTCCACCACGTGCAGTTGCATTTGTGTCGAATAGTTTGCACAAATACTCGTGCAGTCTGCTTAACACTTGGTGCGCCATACACCACGTACTACATTGTCATAGTTGTAAGCTGCACGAGTGCTCGCGCAGTGTGTCAAAATCGTTGCACGAGTAAAGTATCGTTGCGATCTCAAGGGACAGTCAAACGCCGCCTCAGTGCGGCACATACACACACACCGGTCTAAATAAACGGAGCACGGCGGGCGGAATGCACGCCTGGGGCATTCCGCCTTGTTCTTTAAGATCGCGAGGGTGTGGTACTCGTGCAACCTTCTTTATACTTCGCGCGCCATACGTGTATATAAGCTAGGGAAGAAGTTGAATCAAGTCAAACACAACAGAGCCAGAGAAGATGCAATAACATCTGATAAGCCATAAAAGCTTAATATAGGATCCGCGCCTTGGATCAGACTGCACTCTGTGTCTCTTACTGAAAGGGCGCAAAGACAAAGTAAAGTTCAGTTTCCGTCTTTTATTCATTTTTAGGGTAACACAAAGATCCACCGCCATGCAGCTTCGGGAAGGACCTCAAATACCGTTGTCGCGCAAGGACTTTAACGATGATCACAATTCTCAGATGTTTTCAGTAATTGAAAAATGTGCTACAAAGGAAATGCGAACGGTCGGAACTTACCTAGTAAGTACCACCGTGCTCGGATACCGCATACTTTTTTAATTAATTTTTTTACTGCTGGCCATAGGGTTGCGTTACCCGAAATAAAACATTTAGCTCGGTTAGTGCATAATTTTATCGGCCGTACGAGCTAAATGGCTCATCTCTGATAGCGCTATAATAGAGACGTTTAAGCAAACAGGCGTAAGCGTAACTTAAACTTAGGCGTAAGCTCGCTAAGTTTACGCTTAAGACTGGATATTTAAAAGACTCGGCCTAAGGATCTGGGCGTAAGGCTCAAGAGCTGAAAATTTCAAGGAAACTATTCTACTTCTCGGAAATAAACTGAAAGAATTCTACTGAAATTTTTTAATCCGTTCTTACGGCGAAACTTAAGGCCCATTGCCCCTAATGTCAGGCAGTAGCTGAAAAAATTAACCGCAAGAGAGGCCACACGCTGTGCCTCATTCCTATTGGTCCGTGTCCTTAAGTTTACTCTTACGCTGACAGCTTAAACGTCCCAATCGCTGTGCCCTGCACGAGCACGAGCTCATTGGTCAGACACACACACATCTTGATTGGTAGTGATCTGTCATACTCGTACTTACATTGTTGTTAGTGCAAACGCAGACCTATTATTATTGTGTGGGTTTGAATTTCTAATAAAAATCATATATATATAAATGTTCATTCGTTTAACCTGTACGTCTTTTTTTATCCACTCATAGATGATATTAAACGAAGTGGTCAAGACTTCATTGTACATTGTACGTTGTACATATAAAAAAATCTCATCGTAGAGGGGACCCTTAATAGATGCGAAGGGCAGGTGGTTTTCTTGTTTTTTTCCCACCAATTTTACGCTCTCTGTGTAATGTGTTTAGAGTCCGCGCGGACACTTGATGTAGCCTCTCAAATGATACCGTATACCATCATCCACTGAACAGCTCATCAACCCTATCCCCCGCCAATCGCATGAAAATCCCCCCCCCCTCACGCCACAACGGATCAAAAAACAATCGAACAACAAGAAAATCCTATTTCTTCCGCTTTCGATTTGTCTGTCTGTCTGTCTGTCTGTCTGTTGATTAAAGTGCAGACAGACAGACAGACAGACAGACACAGAGACACACACACACCGACACACACAGACACACAGACCCACACAGACAAAAACACACAGAAACAGACAGACACACACACAGAGACACACACATAGAGGCACACCCACACACACACACACACACACACACAGACTGACAGGCTGGCAGACACAAAGACACACAGACACGAGTAATAGTAGGAGAGCAACCGCTGCGTCCTGCATGAGCAATTGCTCAGTGCACATTGCTCAAAGAGCAAATAAAACTGCTCTGCCTACGAGTATCAATAGGAGAGCAATCGCTGTGATCTGCACGAGCAATTGCTCGGTGCTTAGTGCGCGATGCTCTATCTCAGAGCAAATAAAACTGCTCTCCCTTCGAGTAGTAGGAGAGCAATCGTGCCCGGCACGAGCAATTGCTCAGTGCTCAGTAAGCGATGCTCACAACCCAAATGAAACTGCACTGCCTATTGCCCTCACGGACTCACCTCTCATGACGGATCTGTGCTCCAAACGGATCTAGTTAATCTATTTCGTGTTTCAGATTGATCTTGGGGAAGGATCTTCAAAATATTATCACGAATACTTTGAGAAGTCCGGCGTCCAGCGGGAAGTTGAAGGAGGAATTGTTGGGAAAACTAAATACGGAAAGTCTAATTTTGCGCGGCAAATTATTTCCGTCTTGCCCGACAATTTTGACGGGCGGCAGAGTAACAACGTTCCGACCAAAATATCCTCATTCACGGCGCATATGACAGTACTGACCATATTTTCAATTTGTGTGTCTAACAGGTAAATGATATCTTTTTGAAATAGCTTACTTTATCTGTGTCTGTGTTATTTTTGTCTGTCTATTTGTCTAATTGGTTTGTCTTTCTGTTTGTTTTTCAATTCGTTATTTTTTTTACGATTGATATTTTTTTTTCATAAGATTTGTTTATAATTTTAGTGGTTCGTGGAATAAAATTTTGCAAGAGGTGTTGCTTTACCCAATAAAAAGGATCTCCGCAGCGGATCATTGGCTTTTAGGCGAGGCGCAGGAATACGCCCAGTCGGGAAGAATAGATCTCTCACGGCCATCCCAGCGCATAAGCGGAACATTCATCAGCTTCGCTGAAAATGCTTTGCAAATAAACCACTGCTTTCCGCTGTTTGAAGAGTTGTTCATCAATTATATACCTGGGAGCGGGTTGTCTGATCCCAGGGTGTATCTAAATCAGTCAAGAACTGGCACGCCCTTCCATTTCAAAGATATGTTCTTTGATTCCGTCTGCGTCAATCATGGTCCTGGCACCAAATTATGGTACACTGTCGCACGCACTGACCTTCCTAAGTTTTGCAAATACTACGCAGGTAAAACATAGTCTTTCTTACATCGATATTCCTGCGGTGCGCTCATGATTTTTCATTGTTACTGTAGAGTCGCCCATCAAAGATTGCGGGCATCAGTTTTTTCATAAGTCATACGCACCTTCTGTTCAGGCTTTACTGGACGCGGGAATTCAGGTTTGATTCTGGTTTCGTGTTTCTTTTACAGACCTAGTGTGAATATGTTTTACGTAGTTAACATCTAACCCGTTTTAATCAAATTTGTATCTTTACCTAATCTTTTTATGATTTGCAGGTGTTTTTTCACATTCAGAAACCAGGCACAATCATGATTTTGGAGGGAGGTACACTTCACTCGGTTGTTAATATCGGTCCTGGTACGTTAGTACTTTACATGTGTTTTCGAAATAATTGTTACAAAAATGTTTACTATTTAATGTAAACAAATAAGTTTACTCCATCTTTTGTCAGGAATAAGCGAAGCTCGAAATTTTGTGGGTCCTAGATGGATTCAACTATTTCCTACCGCAATCAAAATGTGGAGTAATGTAAGAAGCACTAATATACATTAAAGGGTTGAAATCGATAAAAATTTATTAAACTGTATTTTCTACCCCCATAGTGTAAGTACCACGCCCAAGGCAACCAGAGCGATCAGGATGCAGCGCAGCGACTCCAAGACTGGACCGTGCTACTCGCCGAAAGACTACAAGCCAAAGATCGGGAATCCTGCATGGTAATAAACGCCAATAGGCTGAGCGGTCAAATCTGGACGCCGGTCAGTGAAGAATTCCGGCAGAAGTTCCCAGAAACAATACAGCAAGTAAACAAACATGCGTAGCGGACTTGGGCGAAACATTGTTTGTATCACATTTTTTAATAATGATTGCTCAATTCATTTCGTTCGGCAGGATCAGCCGACTAACTACTCTATGACGAATGTTGAATTAAATTGCCAAATACCGGTTGTGAGTCATTACAACGACTGGCTGGGACTAGCCGATATCCGGAATGAGGGTAATATTTTAAATATAGATGTAAAAAACATCCAGCATTAAATATCGTTTCTCTAAATATGTAAGCCCCATGCACAATAAGATTCCGGCAATCTATCATTGCTCGGACTGCAACAAAAATTTCCGCACGCAGAGCTCCGTCAGCCAGCACCGAAAACGGAGTCACAGCGGTTTCTTCGTCCACAAGTGCACGTTCTGCAATTATGAAACCAACTATTCATCCAATTTTAAACGTCATTGCGAGCTACAGAAACACGGATAAACTAGCTTTTATTAAACGAATCTAAACGAGCATATAATTATGCGTCTTAAGAATACGCATTCTTATTCAAAAATTGTTAGTAAATAAATGAATACTCATATATTCATCAGATCCTGTCGATTTTCTGTCAATTAAAATAATTTCGGTTGATTATTTAAATCAAAAACATCTCTGCTACTACGTTTCCCCATTTAATAGAAGACATTGTTTGAGTGTCTCGTGTGTGTGTGTGTGTCTGTCTGTCTGTTTGTCTGTCTGTCTGTCTGTCTGTCTGTCTGTCAGTGGTAGCAATAGGCCGTTTCTGGCACAATTTTCTGGCACAATTTAATTTCCCACAAAAATAATATTTTTTATTTAATTCATACTATTTTAACATTTGGTTATTTCAGGGTCGAATCATATCTAAATTGCTATAAACTAGCCTATTTTCATTAACCATTTTTTTCAAAATTGCTCAAAAACCCCTTTTTCGCGTTTTCGCGATTTCGTCTGTGAGCTCACAGACGAAACACCTCATTTTGACCATATATTGGAAAAAGTAAAAAAAACAGGTGTGGTTTGAACTGGTGGTGTGCTGTGTGTTGGAGAGAGAGTGTGTGTTGTTGATGTGTGTGTGTGAGAGAGAAGAGAAGAGAGAGAGTGTGTATGTGTGTTGGAGAGAGAGCATACATGTGTGTGTGAGAGAGAAGAGAAGAGAGAGAGTGTGTATGTGTGTTGGAGAGAGCATGCATGTGTGTTGGAAAGAGAAAGAGAATGAATGTGTAAGTGTGTCTGAAGTGCAAAGTTCCGCGTTCAAAGCGGGTGTGTGTGAGAGAGAATGTATGCGAGCTGTGTGTGTGAGACGTATTTAACTGGTTAATTTAACCGTACACGGGTGTGCTACAATAGAGATAGCAATCTACCCCAAAGCTGTAAGAAGTTTGAGTCACTTTTCTCGGAAGCGGCGCAGCGCTGCAATGCCACATAGGCAGGAACTTTTCTTTTCAGTTGTTTGACGTTAGCTCAGTGAAACCTTACCTTGGTGCTGCGAAATAACCGTCACTACTGCCTTGCTTTATCATCAACCCAAATTTGAATTCTTTTCTCTTACGGAATTGTTCAGCAAAATGACAACAGGGAGTCCAGCAAAAAGGACATTAACTTCTTATAAGACGCGTACTACTGCGGAGTGGATTCCATTATTTGACGACTTTCTTACTCGCAAGCCAAAAAGTCCGTTAAATGCCATTGCGAAAGATATTTGGCAGGGAGATAACCCACAACCTCCATCACCGTCAGATATCGTTAAGCACTTTGGGGAGTTTAAGAAGGCGGTCCAACGCGAACTGAAGGGAGGGAAGCAGCACTTTCGACTAGCACCTCGTAAAGAAGGTAGCAAAAAATCAAAAGGGTGGATGAATCTTCGGATTTTTGAACTCGGAGAAGCTGCAGTTGACGACACTGAGGAAGGAGCGTCTGAAGAATCACCTACTTCCGGTAAATTACGAGTTTTATTTTTACTAAATTTAAGTTCTTATAGTAAACGGTTCATTGTTTCAGATGACGATCAAGAGGGTACCAGCAGTCGCGAGCACTCTCTGACACCGTTGCGCCCCCAAGTTTTGGGAACGTCGTCTAACACCGGTATATTACAAGTTTAATATTTAGTAATTTCAATTCTTATGGCATACAATTTGTTCTAATCATACATAATTCAACTGTAGGCTCGCCAAATACCCCGAATTCGGACAAGGATGCGGAAATTGAACGATTGAATAAAATCATTCAGGGATTGCGTGCCACCAATAATCATCAGCATGCGCTGATTGACCAACTGCTTGCGGCTCAATGTGGATCATTGAGTACTTCTGAACCGGGGAATTGATACATGAGCAACTTTTTTGATTATGCAGCTTTAGTTTGAGCAATGGTTTTTATTGAAGTTTTAGTTTCCTGTATCTCTTCTCATGAATGAGAAACAGGACTGTATTGTTTTTTCTCAGTCTAGAATTTTGAATAAAACGTTATGTAGTCAAATTTAGGGTGGAAAAAACTTAGGGTAGGAGTGTGTAGGATTATACACACGTATGTAATGCTCACTCCAGAAGTAAAACATTAGTGACTTAACCATAGAAGGACATTAATTTTGAGTATAGTGTATAGGGGTGAATGATAGGTGTGTGTGAGAAGGAAGCGTGTACGTTGGTTGTGAGTAGTGATGGTAACGGTCTTTAATAACACATAAAATTATTTCAAACTAAAGAACTGCCAATAATTGTCGGGGATCCATTTCTTTATTTCCTCGTTGTGTGTTTTAGTCCGTCTACTCGTACTCAGTTTCTTGATTAGCCCCGTCTCACACTCCGGCATATACTTTTCCAATATTATTCGTCTTAAGTGATTCTTTTCTTCTATATCATATTTATTCTTAAACTCGTTAAAAGGTATCATGCCTACATTTTTCTCTTTTGTGTCGCTGGTCAAGTAATGTATGTTGTTCTCTTTGTCAACCAGATAGTTTTTACTCACGTTTAACATGACCCATGGAAAAATTGTACTCGTAGTAGCCATATAAGCCAGATACAACTTTTTAACTTCGTTTATCCCACACTTAGCTTCTACGTTTTCTAATATTTCAGGGTTGCAGTTTTTCATGAAGTAGTAATACTGACTATTCGTTTTTACAGTAACAGGAAGTTCGTTGAAGTTTTGTGTGCAGAATATCAAGCTGATATTGTAGTGACGGTTTTTAGTAAACAACTGTTTAATGAACTTATTACTAGTACTCTCGGTATGGAAGTCATCGACTACGACAAGGGTTTGCTTTTTTTTATCAAACACCATTATATCTTTAACTTTATTAAAAAAATCCTCTAAGGTCTTAGGAAGAGCGCTCAGATTTATTGTGGGTAAATCATTCATTCCTCTCGCCCTACAAGCTTATTGAAAAACACGTCGTATTCAGAATCGTTATCTGGGCTAATAATAACTATTTGATCCCAGATGTCATTTTCAACCCCTATTTTAATTAAATTCATTACTAGTCTTGTCTTTTCACTTCCTGTTTTACCACAAACTATTGTGCTACTAAGATGAGTAATAAAATTATATTTACCTTTCAGATTCCTAAACTGCTGTTTTTCACTGAAATTTGCCAAGTTTTCATAAGTAGCAAAGCTTGACATTCTCGAGAATTCTCAAAAATTTGCTTGCATGCTCATGCACGTATATTTATCTTAATTAATTTTTTATTTTTTCATCTTTTATATCTCAATTATGTTTTTCAAATTATTTATTTTCTTTGCGGTAGCAATCTTATCGTATGGCTACAGGTATTATCAAGAGCAGTCTCCTGTTATTCACTACTACAGCAAATGTTTATTTGAACAATGCAAGTGTTCCAGAAACTATCACTATATGAACTGTAAAGATTTAAATGGTACACAGTTTGATCGAACTAAACGAGACACATCGTTTCACTATCTTCATGGGTATGGGTATACTACGATAGATTTCAGATCTTCAAGTCAATTGTGTCTGCCTCCGTTTTGGAAGCTGCAGATGATTTTACCTGATCTAATTACTATACCAGTTGATGATAACGAACTATGTTGTCCACAAATGGTACATTACAAATATCTAAATGTTATCTCTCCAGCCAAAACTTGTTCAGGTACAGTGAATACGTCTTAGTAAAAAAAGTAATTCTATTTTTTTGTCTCATTTCATTTCGTTGATTAGAAATTTCGTCTGCTTTCTGATGCGTTGCCCTCTTCTCGAAGTAATTTTTTTAAATTTTTTTATTGGCGTTTCTTTAAAGCTTGTGTCAACCAATGTCTTCAGATCATCTAATGGGATTTTCAATATATTTTTTGTCTTTTCTGGTTCAGCTGCATAATAGGCTCAGTCACCACCGCTTTTTCAATAGGTAAAAGGAAGGAACTCATTACTTGTAAATTACATCTTTCAATTTCGAGAAAACTACCAGCTTTATCTGCTTCAAACATTTTTGCATAGTTTTCTATGTTCAAACCAGAGTTGATAAAACTAATACAGTGCCAACCACATGTGGTGTCAACCCTATCTTCGTTTTGAATAGCAAAAGACATAAACTGAACATTTTTGTAGCGTTTTAATTTCTTAATAAAACTATCACCGAGCAACACTTGTGGTAAATCCCAAGAGTCAAATAGTTCCAAATAATTACTCTTTTTTAAACAAAACCAGTGACTACCACTCATCTCGCTTGGATCTACATTGATTATTATAAAGTCGCCTTTTTTCTTAAGAAATGTTGGATGAGCTCCATCGTTAGCATAACATCCTTTATAAAACTGATCAAGTTTGAAATAATCGTCGAATTCTCGGTTACTTAATGGATGAAACTGTTCATAACCTATGACATCGTAATTTTTATACTTTTTTCTAACTTCGTTTAGTCTATCTATAATTTTTTCATGTAGCTCTGGCTTTTTTTTAAACTTAGGGCAGATCCTCCCTGGTTAGCAAAGTATTTACCAGCCATTTCATTAGCGATGTTTACACCTTTAATTGCATGTGGAGCGTAAGTCTGTACTGCGCTGAATAGTCTTGGTAAGAATGCAGCAATTTTGTTCTTTCAGTTATTGAAAAATTCACTGATTTTACTGCCCCCAAACTGTATGTATCGTGCGTTTTTGAAATCAGTTACAGTAGGCATTTGTACTTCTGTTAGTCTGCTCTGATGATTACTTTTTTTCATTTAATTTTTCTCATAATCTATCTCTAAAATTTCATCAAACAATAGTACTGTGTGCAAATCGTAATTAGATGCTATAGTGTTAAAAATTATGTTTAGTTGCAGTTGGGCGTTGTTTTTACTCATGCTACTACCCTCAAACGTAATAAAATATAGTAACTGATAGGTCGTATTCGAAAGATATTTGTGAGAAATCAATGCAAGAACCAGAGTCTCCATCGATCTCGAATATACTTTCAGATGTATTAGTGTTGTTCTGGTCCATTAGTATGGTTGAACAATTTTTCGGAGATACCGTTTGATATATAAGGTTTTCAACCACATTGTTGATGGGTTAAACCTGAGCCACAAACTGAAAAGGAATGTCAGTTGTATGAATATTTGAGATCGACAACATTTTTTGGACGATTAGGTTTTGCTTATACTTGATAATAAATAAAAAAATGAATTGTATTTTGTTTTATAAAAAAGGTAATCTGTTTAGCTACGTCTAATATACCTTAGCAGATTACTTTTTTTTGTTTTGTTTTGTAATGACCATAAGCGTATGTTCTTATCCCATCACCTCTCAAATAACGCTTGTCGTCGTAGTTTGCTAGTCCTATTTTATTATTTACCTGTGAATAAATCTCATGTTGCCTGCTTCTAAACGTGTTGAAACTCACAACAGTCTGTTTGTTTTTGTACAAACAATTAATGAAATTATCTAGCGTTAAAGTACCTCTTGGTACTCCTTTAGTTGTTTGCTTTGGTTTTGCAATCTGTTTGCTCTCTGTATCATATACTTCACAATGATACATCTTAGGTCTTATGGAGATTACTTCAGATAACAATCTGAGATTCTTACCATCTTGAACTTCATCTTTAAATTTACTTATTACACTTTTATTGGTTTTATTATGAAGGAAATGAGTTTCAGGAAAGACTGATAAAACAAAATGAGATGCAAACTGCTCGTCATCTTTCAAGTCTTCATATACATCCTCCGTGTTAATTAAATATATCAAACTATCTGTGTCACCGTTGGCAAACTGGCAATTTTTGGTTCCATATTTCGCTATCATAACGTCTTAATGAAATTTGTACATATGGAGTTTGCTGTTATCCAGAATAGTAACCCCTATAGCCACCGGCTTACACAATTTAACTTCTTTCTTACCCATTTTACAAATCACTAAGTTTTCATGTATCGCAAGCGAGTCATTGAAAAACGGGTCTGGCACAATCTTATTTGTATATTGCTTACCTTTGGTGCAGACTTTCACATCCTGATATAGTCTCACATTTTCCATTGTTTTCCCAAATACTGAGTTATTCATTAACTTGAAAAAATCTTTCTCAAAAGCCGTCACCCCTGGTTTAGTTCGTTGTGATATGTTGAATTTGATATAAGGCGCCATAAAAACTTCTTGTTTGAACCGAATGACATCATGTATTTTTGTTACTATAGCCCCTTTACTGATGTAATATTGTAAGTTTTTGATATGGACGGGATAATTAAGCTTTGGTTCAAGACTTGAGATGAGTTTTTCACTAGCACTATAATGTATACCTGATTTGAGCTTCTTTGCTTTCCTACTTAGCATGTCTTCAGTGATAATTTTTTTTCTGGTGCCATTGGCATATCGTTAAATAAATCGTGTAATTCGTCTGGAAAATGGATATCTACCACAAACAAATAACCACAATCACCTTCAACATCTAAGCCCATTAGGTCATTTATATTAAAACCATTTAGATGTTCAAACCCACCAATTGGAAGTTTCTGACACATTACATAACTATAAAGAGCAATTGCATCTAAATACATTCCGTATAAAGTTTTTAACGTCTCATCATAATCTGGCAAATACTTATTATTTGCCTTGATGTGTCTCCTAACAACATTAACATTTCCTCCTCTAACTGCTCTTTCCCATAACATGTAGTCATTCTCATCTGTTAACAATTCAAGTTCGACTTTCGTCATCTTAAGCATATCATCAAAGGCTAAAGATAGGGCAGTTATATAGTGTATCGGGTCTAATTCATGGTACTGTAGACAAATATCTCTGAATCTTTCAAAAACATCTGCTAAAATGGTTACGTCCGAATAAAGATGCAGATCATGATAGTCACCCATATTCTCACATTTCATTGTATCCCACACCTCTTCAAAATATTTATATTTTTCATCTGTACCTGGTTTTTGCTTCAGATGATCGTAGAAGTCTGCCTGGGATCGTTTCTCTCTCAGTTCAAATTTTTCAAAACTATCTATGTAACTGTATGGATAAATACCTTTCTTTTGGAATAGCTTAGAATTAGTACCAAAATGTTTATCTGTTTGTTTGAAATCATTTTCACCCAAGTTATCAGCTACGTTAGATAGAGAAGACAACAAAAATTGACAAGAGTCTAGGAAGTCTATACCCATAGTTTTACCATATTCAAGCTTAATAGTACCACTTACTTTACTGTATTTCTCCATAGTCTTTGCAATTACTTTGACGTTCTCAAGTTTATTGATTTCCTTAACAAAGAAGTGGGTATCGTAATTTTAGAATTGTGAAATACAACTTTTATTCGGTAGAAGTTATTTCTTTTTTTAAAATTACACTGCGAATGAGCAGGTCCATGATATTCACCAGTAAAATGATCGTGATCTTTAACTTTAATTACAGCTTCATTCATCTCATCGAAAATTTCTTTACAGATATAGCAATGAGTAGTTTTATTATGCTCTTTTATTTGATCGTCATTCATTATGATCAGTTTATTCACTTTCAGGATTTCATGGAAATCTTTAGCGTATACTTCTAGTTGTTTATAAAAGACATCTATCACTTCGGTTTCGCTTTCTTTACCTCTATAGAAATATGGTTTATAATTTTTATGAAATGACACTGGTTGCATAGCAACAGAGCAGGCTACCTGATGTGTGTTATAAGATTTTGTTTCGCATTCACTGACGTTCGCTACGCTCACTTGCTCGCCTCGCTTATTTCCTTCATCAATTTTTTCCAATGATTTTAATAAGCTCTCTATGTCGCAATATAGAACAAAGGGATGGCGGAACTGATAAGGGTGGTTTTTAAATTTCATAATATTTTTACCCCTTTCAGGCATCACTGTGATTGCTGATGGGTGTTCGTGACAATATTCTTTGTGACTGTTTAGTAATTTTTGTGTACCGTAATGTTTGAAACAAGATAGGCAAAAGAATTGTTCATGTTCATGTTTGCTGATTTGAGTGGAAAGTAGACGACTCACATCTTTTACCCAAACAAAATGGTCAGTGATAGTTTCATTGCTGTTTGTTTCATTCCTACTTTGTTCCACTCGTATGATCGCTTTGCGCGGTTGCTTCGCAACCTAGTTCACTCCCTTCGGTTGTTCGCTCTTCCTAATCATCAATAATGTAACTTCTTTATCATACTGTTCATTTTGATCTCGGTTGTAATACATCGGCCAAAATGACTTGGTTTTTTCCTCAAAATAAATAAATCTGACATTGATTTCATTAAGCCTTTCAAATTTTCTATATCTTTAATCTGCATTGGATATTTTATGTGACCATTTTTCAATTGATTGAAACATTCTTTACGTTCTTTGTTTAGTCTTTGCGGATTTTTTTCTTTACCCCAAAACAGGGCAGCACAAATGGACCAAACAAAACAATAATCCTCACCGTTATTTACGTTAACACATGCTTTCTTGTTGGCAACATACGCAGGCAACTCTATATAAGTCCCAGCATTAATGGGGTTACTTTCATTAAATTTTATATCCAAATAGAGAACATCTGTCAGAACAAAACCAAAACCTTTTAGCATCATTTCACTTATGTATGATACAATCTCATTGTTTTTGTCATTTATAAATTTATCGGTTATCCTACTAAGGTTTTCGACTGAAACAGGCTTAGTAGCTGTGCGTACTGTTATGTTTTCAGAGTATTGATCAGCAAAATTGTACTTCATCATAATTGTAAAAAGTGTGAACATAACTTTGTAGCTAAGCATTCTTTCAAATTGTTTGGTTAGTCGTTCTTTTACAGGCACTCGAACTAAATCAAGGTATTGACTAGCTAAATCCTTTCCATCACCTAAATTATTTGATGGAGTAGCGTTCAGAGTGATTCTGTAAGTTTGAGTAGCATTCTGTAGAGCACTACTCACTAATTCGACATTATAAGGATCATATAAACTTTTCACATTAATATTTACTTCATCTTCTAGTGGTTGCTCTGCTTCCTTAAAAAGATTATCTATTTGAACTCGGTTTTAATAGTCTTCGATTATTTGAATATAATTGTTGACTTCTTCAGTCGTAGCTCTTCGTGAAACAGTAGTTGTTTCATATCCTGGAATACGCTTCAATCTTTCATTTGTTCTCCTTATCTTTTCAAATGACGAGAAATCAACCGAAGATCAGCCATTGTAAAGTAACCTGAACAAAATTTTTAGTATGATATATGGAAACATAAAATCACTTTAAAAAAGAGGTAATTAACAAGATTTGTTTTTGTAGTAGCGTTGCAAGCTTTCCTCTTTATGTCTTTGATAAGCCTCGTTTGTTTTGAATTTTTGAATAAAGTATTGTTTCTTTTTTTCAACGTAGAGTTTATAATTTTTTTTTATCTCCTTTCAACCTAAAGTAGTAGTTTCTTTAAGCTCGTTTTTGAGCTTCAGTACAAGGCATTTTCTTATTCTTGTAAGCAAAGTTTGTGATGTGTACGATACAGCTATAACTTTATTAAAATAAATTCAAGATTAAAAACTGATACTGTGATTTTGTGAAAAAAAAATTTGTCTCAAACATTTCAGTTCTCACTTTCTCCAGGATGTATTGACAAACAACTACAAAGACATTTTTTTGTGTTAATATAAGCATCTGTTAACACACGCTAACACCCGCTGACACATGCTGACATGCTCTATTTTTTTCATTTAGTATCTGGTCAATACAAAAAGTATTCTTTAGAGCACATAAAAGAAACAATAATTTCGGACAGGGGAAATTTGCCAGTCAAAGATACTTGTCGCAATTTAGAGATTTCAAGGACCACCTATTATAAGTATCTAACATTATTCAACATATGTATAAAAAAGGAGTTACATGGAGGAAACCAAACACAGACAACAAACCAGCTCACTGACGAAGAAGCAATCACAAGACTTAACAACGTCACCCCTGTTTCCAGCAGACCTGGTATCCGCTAGATTATTACAAAAAAAGAGAGAAAATAGAAACTCAAATATAGAATATTGCTGTCAAATAATAAAAAAAAAAGACGAAATCATCGACACGATAACACAACGAACACGGGATTATTGTGAAGAAAAAAATAAATCTGAAGTTAAGATTGATCTTCCAGGAGCTATAAAATTACCTCAGTGTGAAGTTGATTACGTAAAGACACGAGTGAACAAATTTCTTGAAATTTTGGAAAATGGTATTAAAGGGTCTAGGAAGCTATTTGGAAGCTAAAATTAAAGAAGAAGAACATAAAAGAGATTTAAATAATACGTTGAATTATTGTGTGTCAGAACTTGGAATAAATATCATTAAAATAAATTTGTATATAAAATATATATTTTGTGGGGAATAAAATTGTGCCAGAAAATCGTGCCAGAAACGGCCTGTTGCTACTACTTCTGTCTGTCTGTCTGTCTGTCTGTCTGTCTGTCTGTCTGTCTGTCTGTCTGTCTGTCTGTTTGTGTCTGTCTGTCTGTTTGTTTGTCTGTCTGTGTCTGTTTTTCCGTCTGTATATTTATGGGTGCGCCTCAAATCAGTAGCTGTAACGTAACTATAACGCTCGTATGGTTCGGATTCGAGACACTCGGCCGTTCAAAGCGCTTAAAAAATTAAAACGCGGTTTATGGTTTCGAACAAGATTCGTTTTGAGTCGGTTCGATACAATGGTTCGCTGAACGACCGTCTCAGATCTCGTTGGTTTGCTATTCGTACAGTTTTGCAGCAAACTCACAGCGAAAAAATCAGAGTATTGAGCTGCTTCACAAAACGCGTACCGAGGTTTCGGTACGGTATACAGCTTGCATACCAAACTATAACGCATGAGTTTTGAGCAAAACTATCAAATTAAAACTATCCTGCCGTAATGAATCAGCTTATTAATGTTAATCCACCAATCAGTCAAGCAATTGACCGGACCAACGTATCGGCTGATTAGTGTCAATTCACCAATCAAGCAACCAATCTGGTATGTTTTCTCCCCTACAGTACAAGCCTTCGGAAATTTCAGAGAGCTAATTTCTTTATGAAATAGCGGAGGATTAGTTCAGTCACCCTATTCAGTTGCGTTTCCGGTCCGTTGTGTAATTGATTATGTTTTTCGGCAGGAATTCACAGCTTTCAGGAAATGTATGTTTTAGCACACAATCAAGAACAAGCGAATCAACTCGTCGAAAAACATCTCTCCGCGAACGATTAATTTCGACGCCTTTGTTCATTTTTTTTTCTTAAATCAAGCGTAAGAATTGTTATAACTACATTTATATTTGCGAACAATTTTAAACTAAAACATTTGGAGGAAGCAATCGACTTTCGGGGTCGATGAGACCACCGACGAGATACCCAAAAACCACCCCCCATAGGTGGTTACGGAGATCCCGCCAGAAAGAGGAAACGTGACGTAACGCAAAAAAAATTTAGTTCGAACCGTAATGATTTGAGACATGAGTAAGATTCGAGTTACGGTTATGGCAAAACCGCGGTATGGTACGGTACGATACGAATTTGAGACAGAAAAGGTTTCGAACCATACCGGTGTCTCACATCTTTTTGGTTCGGAAAACCGTATCTCGAGATACAGTTTGTCAAAACGGCAAATCTGAGACACCGTTACGGCTACGTTACGGGTTTGAATACAGATTTGAGACGCACCCTATCTGTATGTCGGTCTGTTTGTCTATCTGTCTGTGTCTGTTTGTCTGTTTGTCTGCTTGTCTTGGCGCAGTATGATTTCTGCGGAAGTCCAAGTTCTATTTTACCCCAGGTAGGGGTAAAATAGTCGGGGTGCTATTGGGCCCCTAGTGACGTATACAGGTAGGGGTAAAATAGCCGGGATTCTATTTTACCCCAGGTAGGGGTAAATTAGCCGGGGTACTATTTTGCCCCTAGTGACGTATTCAGGTAGGGGTAAAATAGCCGGGATTCTATTTTACCCCAGGTAGGGGTAAAATAGTCGGGGTACTATTTTGCCCCTAGTGACGTATTCAGGTAGGGGTAAAATAGCCGGGATTCTATTTTGCCCCGAAAGTAGGGGTAAAATAGCCACTTCGCCAGAAAAATCATTTACTGTTTTTGGCGAGAAGCTCATTTTGGCCCATCTGGGTCACCACAACTGTTTTATGGTTAGCTGCGTCGGTCTTTTTCTGTTTTTGGCGAGAAGCTCATTTTGGCCCATTTCGATCACCACAACTGTTTTATGGTTAGCCGCGTCGGTCGTTTTCTGTCTTTAACAATTTGACATTTTTTAATAGCGGACGCTGTGTATGGTAATATTTTTTTGACCAGCAATCTGTTTTGCTTGATATTGTGGCAAACAAAATGGGGCGAAAAGTAGTTTTGGCGACATGTGTGTTGAATCAGTGGGCGATGGATTTCACCGGAAACCTGGAGCGCATTCGTCAGAGTGAGTAACTTTTCTGTCGCGACCAATTGGTGCTGCTTTTAGACCCAGCCGTGTATTATGCCTGCACACACTGTGCTTCACTGCAGTCATAATATACGGGTGGATCTAAACCGCACCACCAATTGGTGCTGCTTTTTAGACCCAGCCGTGTATTATGCCTGCACACACTGTGCTTCACTGCAGTCATAATATACGGGTGGATCTAAAACGCACCACCAAATGATCGCGACATTACAGTATCAAACACCCACATTGCATCAATGTATTGCACCTTTCCGCTTGTGAATTTCATCGTCGATAGGTATCAAACAAGCGAAGGAGAAGGGAGCGCGTTTTAGAGTGGGGCCGGAACTGGAAATAACGTAAGCTGCCATTTTGTCGGAGATTAACTTTTTGCTGGCCTTCTACCAGTTGATTGATCACTTGTGCCCCTTTTAATTTCGACCAATTTCTCCTGCTTGATTGATGTATTGATCGATGTCAAAGTTGATTTCCGTAATTAATGATTATTCATAGACTTTTAAATTTATTTTTGGTCTGTAATTGAGTAAATTGTTGCAGTATTTCATGATCTTCAAAATTTTTAGTGTTTTCGTTTATCATCGCGTGTTTGGGATATGGAATCAACAACCGTTCTCGAAGTTACTGTTTGACTGAAATTTGGTCCCTTGATTGATTGATTGGTCTTTTGATTGATTGATTGGTCCTTTGATTGATTGATTTGTCCCTTGATTGATTGATTGGTCCTTTGATTGTCGACTGACAGGATTTAATTTTTTGTCTTGTCTCTACTTTGCAGAGGATACGGCTGTTCGGATCATTTTTTGGAAAGCGATACGACACTCCACTCGTGGCAAGTGTTAGCAGCCTTGCTGAAAGACCCCATATGCGAGGACATTGTCTGTGACTTGGGAATGTGAGTGGGATTTTTGTTACATCGGCGCATTTGGAGTCTTATATTAGATTGATTGATTGATCTATTGATTGATCTATTGATTGATTGATGTATTGATTGATGTATTGATTGATGTATTGATTGATTGATATATTGATGTATTGATTGATGTATTGATTGATGTATTGATTGATTGATGTATTGATTGATTTGTTGATTGAAAGCGTAATCGACCAATAGATCAATCAACCCATGTTATTCAGCATTATTACAGGAACTATTTTTCAGTGGCCATGAACATTTATGTTTTGTTCGATTTTGATATTTTGTTTATAATGGTGCATGAAAAAAAATTATTTGCATACTTTGCAGGCCTGTCATGCACAAGGACGTGGTCTACAATTGTCGGGTGACCTTCTTGAACAAGTAAAGTGCAAACCAACACTGGGATGGTACGACATTTCTCATGTGATCCGTTTGACAGGAAGATCTTGCTGGTCCGACCGAAAATGGCCATGTGTGATGACGGCAACTACCGGGAAACTCGGTGGTTTATGGCCTGGGCGAAGGAGCGCGTCGTGGAAGACCACTATCTGCCTCGAATGATCACCGACATCACTGGCCAGGTAAGGTTACAATTAACAAGCTGCCTTCATGCGTGTTATGTGATGTAACTTGCTTTTGTGCTGTTTAGCATACCGTACCGTTTGGAGATGGAGTTTTGGGTAATAGAATAATGTTATCTTTGTCTGTCTGTCTGCCTGTCTGCCTGTCTGGCTGTCTGTCTGTCTATCTGTTTGTCTGTCTGGCTGGCTGTCTGTCTGACTGATTGTCTGTCTGTCTGTCTGTCTGTCTGTCTGTCTGTCTGTCTTCGGTCTTATTTTGTGAAACGTTTGTAGTGATGGTGCCAACGATCCATATCGTTGATTCTGTTGTCCATTAAAGGCAATTAATTTTAATAACGTCCTTTCCATTACAGCATTGAAGGATACTTGCATAGGGTCGGAGACGTGTGAGGAGCTTTGGATGCCTGGGAGGTGTGTATATGTACCTACACGTTATCTTTTTTTGTTCTTCGTTGCTGTAATTTCGGATTAAAAATAAATGCCTACTTGCCTTCTTATCAGTCCTCATATCCCGCAAGGTCTGGACGGTGTGGAAATCTTCACCAACGCCAGCGGCAGCTATCACGAGCTGCGTAAACTTCGCACCGCGTACACACTCGTCGAATCGGCTTCCATGAAGGTACGTCCCACTGGTTATTTCGATTAGGAATGTGTTCAATATCTTCTCGCGTTATTTGAATTAAGAGCGGCGGGGTCTACATGTACGCGAACATGCGAGGATGTGACGGTGAGCGGGTCTACTACAGCGGCGGCGGATGTATCGCCTTAAACGGGGAGATTGTCGCCATGGGGAACCAATTCCACCTTGCCGAAGTGGTAAGAGCCCAGGGGTTCCTGTTAACAAAAGGAACAGACAGGAACAAAAGGAACAGACAAATGTTTTATGAGGAGAGGCAGACCATTCCTAGTTCCGACATGGGGAACCAATTCCACCTTGCCGAAGTGGTAAGGGCTCGGGTTGCTGGAAAAGGAACAAAAGGAACAGACAAAAGGAACAGACAGACGTCTTATGAAGCAGAGAGGCAGACCATCCCTAGTTCCGACGTGGGGAACCAATTCCACCTTGCCGAAGTGGTAAGGGCCCAGGGGTTCCTGTTAACAAAAGGAACAGACAGGAACAAAAGGAACAGACAGACGTCTTATGAGGCAGAGAGGCAGACCATCCTTAGTTCCGACGTGGGGAACCTATTCCATCTTGCTGAAGTGGTAAGGGCTCGGGTTGCTGGAAAAGGAACAAAAGGAACAGACAGACGTCTTATGAGGCAGAGAGGCAGACCATCGCTAGTCCCGACGTGGTATAAGTTAATTTAGTTTCTGCTAAGATTGCTCTTGCTCTTGCGTAGGAAGTAATAACATGCACCATCGATCTGGAGGACATTCGAACGTATCGGAACAAAATCAGGAGCAGAAGTCATGCCGTAAGTACTTTTCGGAAAGAGGCTAGCAGCTTCAAGCATAAGCTCCTTAAAGTTGCCTCCCCTCGTGTTATTACTATGGATAGCAGGACTTCATCCGTTCCGCTTTACTTTTTCACTACAGGCTGCCAGAGCAGACGTATATCCCCGCATCGTCGTTGACTTTGCCCTGAGCGGACCGCAAGATGTTTCGCTGCCGGTGTGCGAGCCGTTGGAACCGCAGTTCTTTACACCCGAAGAAGAAATCAGGTGTGAACGCACGTTTTGTCGCTTTATTCTATACTGCGTCATCAGTTTGGTTTTCCGATGGGTCTTCAGTCTGGGACCTGCTTGCTGGCTGTGGGATTACCTGCGACGCAGCGGGCAAAGTGGCTTCTTCCTTCCTCTGAGCGGCGGCATCGACAGCTGCAGTGTGGCGATGATCGTTCATTCGATGTGTCGGATTGTGGTTTCCTCGATCGAGGCTGGCGGTATGACCGATGTTTTTTAGTTCGAGCAACAGAGAAAGACAGAAAGACAAACAGACAGACAGACAGACAGACAGACAG
>LRSR01005257.1:0-20907 GCA_001579985.1 Hypsibius dujardini | reverse complement strand
TGACAGTGGACTTGACGTACAGATTTCCTCATTGCTGGTCGTGCAGTTCACTTGGCACAACGTCTACAGCCATGGAAGTCCACTTGAGGGTTTCACGTACACAACATGCGAACCCTCGTGCAGACCATAACATGAAAAAAGAAACGGACATCTATAGAAACGCACATCACCAGTAATAAAAACAAAGCTCAGCAGTTACAGACCCAGCCGTTGTTGGCCGTCAGCAGCATACATGTGCATGGACCATATGCCTTGATGGGAGAGTCTTACGCGGCTCCAAACCAACTCAACACAAGGAAGGACCATGGGCACAGACACCGCACAGACCGACAACGAGCAGACGAGAGGGTGATGAACAAGATCGCAAAACGCAAGTGCAGGTTTGATGATTTATCATCACAATCCGGATATACCTCGTACGTGTACCTCCCGTCCCATGGTGCAGGTTACTACTGTGCGAGCCAGCCAACAGTAGCCAGACCGCTTGCACACACGTTGTCCGTCGATTCACGCCGTGTCCATTTCTCCCCGCCTCGTGACTAACTTTTGTACAATAGCTCCCCGTGTGTGTGTGTGTGTGTGTGTGTGTGTCTGTGTGTCTGTCTGTCTGTGTGTGTGTGTGTGTGTGCACAGTACAGCATCTGTCGTAGTGTACCGCGGCATCCATGGTTCGCCATTTTTAAACAGCGTGCTCACGCATTCAGACACACCGGTCAGTGCGCTCGCGTCTGTGCTGTCATCGGCTACTTGATCCTCCAGGCCACACATGTCGTCGTGAATTTTTCAATATTTTACCGGAGTCTGCCATCTTCACCCTGTTTGATTATAAGTGAGACCACATTAAATGCCTGAGGTTCTTTGTGGATTATTTGGCTAGTTGGGTCACCTCCCCTCCCCCATTCCCGTCCCCTGGAGTGGGTCCTCCTGGCCGTTCCATGTCGCGACGGGAAGGCCATATTCGGGAGTTGTTTCGCAAGAAAAGCCAACGTGACTGGAATCGGATACGGACGAACTTAGTCAGGCGATCGAGGAAGCAGCGCAGCGGCGGTCGCACCACCAACGACGGCGAGGATAATGCACCGGGAAATATCAACGACGGATACGTCACTGACGGAACTCAGGTGAGTCATTATAACCGCAGGAGTAGAGTTCCGGATTCGGATTATCATAAGCGTACAGGCGTAGGAATGAGAAAACAGTTTAAATAACCAAGCATTTTTTGCGTATGAAATTTGAAGGTGAAGTTTAGAGTTGCAATATTTCCTAAATAAACAAGATTTCGTAAGAGTTAATTTTTTTCCTATTTTTTTCGGGGCATTTTTAAATGTCTGACAAGGGTGTTTGCGAGCGAAAAAGCGAGGGGCGCTTTAGCATCGGCACCGAACAGCACGACAATTTAGCACACTGAGTTAATTTCTTACGGCTCGTGATGAAAAATTGAAGACGCCCGTTTGACCTTGAGTTGCCTCAGATATCCTCTTGCCGCTCAAGAGCTGAGACGTCTGCTTGCTGCTGCTGATATCATTATGCAACTGCACTGGTGTGAGGCGAGATGGGGTTAAAGCTGCATGGCTATTACGTGATAAGGGACGGTGGTGCCGCTAAGTAAAACGCCGTCTATTGTGTGGAACTTGATTTGCCCTTAGATAATTTACCGCGCTCTGCGGAGCCAGTGAGCGTGGTACTCGTTGTGGGATCCCAGCCATTACTCAGCTCGGCCCATCAGACACCCAGGAATTGTCAACAGAATAGGATTCATTACGTCAAGCTTAAAAGTCGACCACAAAAAAACTAAACGAAAAAACTGTCAAACTCGTCTTTTACTATTTTTGGATCAATTCAGCTAAAATTATAAAATTCGATCGTCTGCCTAGCCCTATGGGTCCATGAGCCCATTGGGTTCTATAATGCACCAAAAATGTTCTCAGGTATTCAATACAGTCTTTGCAATTTGGCTGGCATTTGTTGATAAGTCTCTGTAAACATTTTAATTAAATATATATAAACAATATTATTTAAAGCCCGATAATAACTAGAAGCGTTTTATTGAATGTGTTCTCTTTAAATTTTCAAATTGTCAGGTGAGAGATGGGACTGCAGTGGGTCGCCGGCCTTGATGTGCTGACATCAGCGTGTGTAAGATTAAACAACAGAGAGATGCTAATCCTGTCGGGTCTTAGTGCTGATCTGAGCGCGCGTCGCATTCCTCCTCAACAGACACGACAGTACAAGACAGGACAGACACAGTACAAGACAGACAGGACAGTACAAGACAGCGCAGACAGACAGTACAGACAGCGCAGACAGACTGTACAAGACAGCGCAGACAGGACTGTACAGTCTGTAGCTGTGCGAGGTTGCATGTCAGCCGGAAATTGTGTTTCTGCGCTGGGAGCAGGTGACAAAAAAACACTGAAATGCCCAACGCAGCACTGAAGAAGCCCTTAAAATAAGAACAAATAATACGCTAACAATCGGCGTGGTCGGCCAAGAAATGTCTAAAGATCCATGTCATAACGGATTTGTTGGACGTCATTGTCTGACTCAAAATGTTAGTCAGATGAAGAAAAGCCACCGCGTCTACTTCAAAACAGCTGAGTCGGATCGGTATCCTGCTTAACTTTGGCAAGCATTGAGAGCCTAAAATCAATGTTATGTATTGTGCAGTATTATAAAGTACCCGTACTACAGTAGAAAAAGTCCCTCTGTTAACACTTTAACTATAGTGCCGGCCGGTGAAACTAACGTTTCTTGCTCGTATGTGTTTGTTACTGTGAGTCACACCTGTTTAGCTGCAGTGAGTTTCCGGAGGGTTCCTGCTAGCAAGTAATGTAATTTAACGGTGACCTCACGTAGAAATATTTCTGTAGCTGTATATACCATATGTATGTTCAGACGTCTTGGCGCATGAACAGATCGTTTGTTGTACAGAACAGAACAGAGAACAGAACAGAGAACAGAACAGAAAACAGAACAGAAAACAGAACAGAGAACAGAACACAGAACAGAACATAGAACAGAGCAGAGAACAGAAAACAGAACAGAGTACAGAACAGAGAACAGAACAGAGTACAGAACAGAGAACAGAACAGAGAACAGAACAGAGTACATGTAGCATACGTGCCGCACCGCAATACAGACATGTAGACGACTGGTAGACTGGCGCGAAGAGACAGACATGCCAAACCAGAAATTGTAGCCGATTACGGAAGTATTACCTATCACTCACGTTTTTCCGCCAGTAACCACATAGTTTGAATATTTCAACATCGTGTGACAATAGGGCAACAGACGCGTCGGCATGCTTTTCCAAATACTGCGGCAATTTGTCGCGAAAAGGACGAACAAACCAGAAAATGGGTCATCTTTGCCACGTAATGCCCCCTTGTTTGGAGAGCTCATAATAGTTCAGCATTTTCGTCTGTAATTTACAATAAGAACGTATGTAAATTTTATAGCTTCCGCAAATGCAAATATTTTAAATTTTAGTTTTCTTTTAAATTTACTATGCAATGTAATAATACGTTTTTGTATCATAATTTATTATACATCATTATAACAGTAATTCCTTATAATTTTTAAACTATTTCTAGGATGACGGCAAAGCCGATAATTACGGCCATCAGTTGCACAGCGAGGATGACCTCCAGTCGAACTACGAGTCCGCTTCGGTGCTGCGAAGCGGAACGCGGAATCAATTGGCTGCACTCCGCAACGAACTAGCCATCGATAACGGTTCAGCGACCGGCCTGAATCCTGGACGTGCGTCGGAAAGGTAAGGAGACGACCCGACAACATTACGTAAATGTCAAGTGTCAGTCGCACTGTTTGGACTTTCAAATGAACGTCGACTTGTACCCACACCAGCATACATTGTGGTGTGCTGCTCTCTGTCATGAGAAAGAGAAAGAGACTTTTCACTTGTCTGTCTGTGTGTACGCGGCTTCAGATCAAACAACCCATGGCTCCTGAACTTTACTTAATCCGGTCAAGTTGTTGTCCATTTAAATTATACAGACTCATCAGATCGGCCCTTGATAGGTCGCTTCTCTCATTTGTTTCACATGGGTCAATTAATTCTTTATTCTACCCATACTGAGCACATGCAAACTCTCAAATTACAATACAAAGACTTTCCGAAATTATTTATAATAAATAAATTTATTATTTTATTAATAAATTAATTTTTTTAATCATAGGAATTAAACAAGGATAATCAAAGCCTTTATTTTTTTAAAATTGAAAACAAAAAAGAAGCCTTGTGGCCATTTCGATTGATATACGTCACGATTTCGCCCTTTCTGTCCTGTCGTGCGCGGCATTTATTCCCAATCAAAACTCGCGCGGCATTGGGACTTTTACCTCGCACTTGGTAATTTACCTGCAAACGTGCGCGCAGAGGTTGCACTCTTACTGTTAGTTTGACTAACTGATTAAGCTCTTAAAATTTCGCGACTGTGCATTTTTAACATAAATTGCAAAACTTAGTTGGTTTTATGTAGCGGTTAGTGCAATGTTCACATTGGGAGACATTTGTTTTTCGGTTGCAGTGAGGTGAAAGGATGGGACGTGTTCCGGGCCGTGCCCAGCGTAATGGAGAATCTACAGAAACACTCACAATGCATCGAGGTCTCACTGCAGATCCTGAAATCCGTTGTGCATGTCATCACCTTTCTCCTCGTCCTCGTATCAGCTGTGATATCAAAGTCTGCCGTCTTGCTCATGACCTCCCAGATGGAGCCGGGAAAGAGGGTGTCTTCCTGCAAACGCCAAGGTACAGTCCAGTGAAAAAAGAGGAGATTCCACATGGCAATTCATTAAAATTCAGTTGCAATTCATTTTACCTCCCGAGTCGTGCAATTGCAGGCACCGTTGCACTGCCTCTGACCGACGCCGTATTCTGGAGATGGATCCTGCTGTTTGCCTTCTGGGCGCCGCAGTTTTTCACGTTTCTCTCCTGCTTGCGGCATTTCTTATTCAAGAAAAACAAGCGGCCATCGGTGGGCCTTTTTTGTGCCGTACGTTTTATCTATGCACCACTTTACACAGGACCTTTTCAACAGCTTCCTTTCACGTTAACCAGTCAAGTTTATTTCTCTTGTTCTCTCTCTCTTCCAGACATTTTTAACAGAGACCTTGCATACGATCGGGCTCGGAACCCTTTTCTTTCAAGTGCTTCCTAATCTGGATGCCGTCAAAGGCGCGATGTTGACCAACTGCATCTGCGTGGTTCCCGCTATTCTGCAATTCTTCTCCAGATCGAGGAATGAATCGCGACGCATGTTGAAGATGATTCTTGACTTGCTGGCTCTCGCAGCTCAGGTATAAAACTACATATTTATATTTCAATGTACTTAATTATTTTCTTTATTATTTCGTATTACATCTTTACTAGAAAGTGCTCAAATGTTTTTTATTGCGAGTGTGATACGTAAACACGGAAATTCGTAAACAGCTCACTGTACCTCTGTCGTACTTAACAGGTGTCTGGGATAGTACTCTGGCCACTAGCTTTATCGGAAGTCAAAGACTTCTGGACCTGGCCCATCGCCTTCGTCCTCGTCTCCATCCCCTGGTGGGAGAACTATCTATGCCGACAAAATTCATCCTTCGCCTTCGTGCGGACTATCGCTAAACGCAAGGAGCTCCTTCGAAAGTCCCGCTATGTGACTTACCTCGTCGTGTCCGTCTGGAAGGCCCTGGTCATGCTGGGCGTGATGACCGCATGGAGCCAGTACACCATCGGCACTACAGCTCTTTTCAACTTCACCAGCACGCCATTCAAGCATATCCCCTTATCCCTGACCCCGGTGACAGCTGCGGTCGGCAATGCCACTACCGCAGCGCCATCTGTCAAGCCGACCATCATTCAAAGCTACGTGTCGCTGTGGGTGCTGCTGATCCAGATTGTGGCCAGCTACATCTGCTACGAGACCGCCAAGTTTGCCTGCAAAATCGGCATGCAGCGCTTCTCCTTTGCGTTCCCGTTGAGTTTGACGGTCCCAGCGGTGGCTTCACTGCTGATCACGATTTGCGGTGTTCGCGCAGGCAATGGATGCTTCATGACGAGCATTATTCCGGAGACGCTGTACTGGTCGTGCTTTCAGGGTGATGTGATCCAGGACCTGTTCTTCCGCGACCAAACGTGGGTGTGGATACTGTGGCTCTTCTCTCAAACCTGGATCACCCTGCATATTTGGATGCCCAAGGCGGAACGGCTGGCTAAGACCGACAGGTACAACGACAAGACAAGACACAAATGTCACTTTGTAACAGATCTAGTCTTGAACCTCATTTAATTACCTACAACGCCTATTTACGATTTACGCTAATATCACAGATGATCAGTACCAGTTAGCGAGTTTAGAGGATGGTAGAAAAGGTCGAATGACGCCGTTACCGTCTTGAGGTACAACAGTCATGGAAAGCCCACGGCCAAAATACTTGACTGACGGAATTATGCTATATTTATAAGAGCTATTCTGATAATGCAAGCAAATCAACTTCCAACTCGGGCAGCTCAATACTTTGGCCGTGTGTTTTGATCTGGATGCATCCGGTCGATGCAGAATCGTTTTTTCCAAAATTAATTACTAATCAATGATAGATTTTTCAACGGATGTAATGCTGGTGATTCGAGCAAGCGGGTTGTATGTTTGCTCTATGTTATTATTATTGTTATTATTATTAGTCTGATTCTGGAATATTTATTGTAGGCTATTTATCACGCCGATGTACGAAGGATTGCTGGTCGACCAATCTCTCGCGTTGAACCGCCGAATGGACGACGATCCGGAAGTCAAAGTTGACGTGAGTGAGCTAGATGGAGAAACGTTTAAACCAACCATTGTCTCGGTTACTCTGTCAATTACCGGTGATTTTTTCTTTAGGAGCTCGTGAAACGGATTGAAGAGAAACCCGTGATTGGGGATGACATGTATGAGACCCCGGGTGTGGACAAGCTTCGGCCCGGTATAGATGACCTTGGAAAGGGCTGTGACTCGGTCACTAAGATCTTTGCCTGTGCCACGATGTGGCATGAGACAACCCCGGAGATGATGCAGGTCCTCAAGTCGGTCATGCGAATGGATGAAGATCAGAGTGCGCGAAGGAACGCGCTGCAGTTCATTAACGGCCTGGACCCCGACTACTACGAGTTCGAAGGTACATTACCTTTCATTACACTGGGTGATCACAGCCTAGTTTCAAGCATCTGCGTTCGTTGTTTCGTTTCAGCCCATATTATTTTTGATGACGCCTTCGAAGCTGCTCCAAGTGACGCACTTCATCCCGGTGGGGAACACCGGCTGATGAATCGTTTTGTGCGGCAGCTGCTGGAAGTGATTGACAAGGCCGCCAGCGCAGTCCACCAGTGCAACGTCTACCTGCGACCGCCCAGGAAGATTCCAACTCCGTACGGCGGTCGCTTGGTGTGGACCATGCCGGGCAAGAATACCCTCGTGGTCCACCTCAAAGACACTGCAAAGATACGGCAACGAAAACGATGGAGTCAGGTTCGTTCACTTCCCAGCCAGGCCGTAAACCTCATTCATTTCAAACATAATACAATTCCAGCCAAGCTTGACAAGCTACACACATCTAGCAGCCGTGAACACACGCCACGTGAACTCTCCACTCAAAGTCACAACACATTTCGTACTATAACTAGAACGCCAATTAATGATAGAGGATCCACAGTACACGTGTCACATTATTAATGCTGGTACGTAATCCAACTTAGGTCATGTGCTGGTACTACCTCCTCGGCCACCGGTTAATGGATCAGGAAATGGAGGTCGCGAGAAAGGACGTCATCGCTGAGAACACCTACATTTTAACACTGGATGGTGACATTGACTTCATGCCGCATGCAGTGCAACTGCTGGTCGATCTGATGAAGAAGAACCCAAAAGTCGGCGCAGCCTGCGGACGCATTCACCCTACTGGAGGAGGTTCGTTTACACCGACTCTTCGCATCTAAATGGCACTCTCGCTGTAATCCCGCTTGATAATTTACTATTAGGTCCCATGGTCTGGTACCAGAGATTCGAATACGCCATCGGGCATTGGCTCCAGAAAGCGACCGAACACATGATCGGCTGCGTCCTCTGCAGTCCGGGATGTTTCAGCCTTTTCCGCGCGAAGGCCCTCATGGACGATAACGTGATGCGAAAGTACACCACAAAGTCCGACCGTGCCATGGACTACGTGCAGTTCGATCAGGGTGAAGACCGCTGGCTGTGCACGCTGCTGCTACAGCGCGGCTACCGTGTGGAGTACTGTGCCGCCGCGGACGCCTACACCCACGCACCGGAAGGCTTCGATGAGTTCTTCAATCAACGCCGGCGCTGGATTCCGTCGACCTTGGCCAACATCATGGATCTGCTGCTGGACTACCGGCACACCATCAAAGCCAACGACAACATCTCCATTCTGTACATCATCTACCAGAGCTGCATGATGCTGGGGACCATCCTCTCGGCCGGGACCATCTTTCTCATGATCTGCGGTGCCATGGTGGCTGCCTTTAAGATCGACAACTGGACCTCGTTTATGGCCAATGCCACGCCGATTATGCTCTTTATTGCGTGCTGTTTTTTAGCCCCTCCCAAAGTGCAGTTGCTCTTCGCGAAAGTATTGTCAGGGGCTTATGCCTTGCTGATGATGGCCGTGGCGGTGGGAACGGCGATTCAAATTAAGGACGACGGTATAGCATCGCCTGGAACCATTTTCATGATTGCCTTGGTGGGGACATTTTTCTTGGCAGCGTGTCTACATCCTCAGGTCGGTTAAACTAAGCAATCTAGTTAGCCCTGAAAATAATTTTCCACACTCACATGCTAGCGCTTTTTATTTTCATACGTACCGAATGATTGGTATTTTTAGTAATTTTATTCAACTGTTTTTTATATTCGGCATTTTGAACTATTTTTTTTCAGGAATTCCTCTGCATCGTTCACGGTCTTGAATACTTCCTCGCCATCCCGGCCATGTATCTCCTCCTCATGATCTACTCCCTGACCAATCTCAATATAGTGACGTGGGGAACCCGTGAGACCTTCGGCGGTCTGAGCGACGCTACCGCCCAGGAGCAGCCGCAGAAAACCAACATGATCTTCAACTGGTGGCGCAAGAAGCAGAACCCCGGTCAAGTGCCCGAACAGGAAGACGGGAATGTCATCTTCGGCTGCGGAAACTTATGCAAATTCATGTTCTGCATGCATCAGAAGGAGGAGTCGGAGAAGACCCAGGTCCTCTGTCAGGGCATTGAGGAGCTGAAGCAGAAACTCGATCTGATGAATCGGCGACTGAATATGGAGATAGATCCGCACTTCATGCATGCTGATTACCGGGCGATGACGACACTGGAGAGAAATCAGCGGATGAACTTTCCGCGCAATCAGGCACCATTGGCCATGATGCCGTCGAATCCGCTTCATCCATCCTGGTTGGATGACAGGGTACTGAAATTGGCTGAGAGTGACTACCTGACCGGCAACGAACAAATCTTCTGGAAAGACCTTATTACCAGGCAAGTAACTAACTAATTTTCTCCCTATTTATTGTTGTGTAATTTTATTATATTTTTCTTGTCGATTTGTTGGTCGAATTGTTAAAATGTGTTTATGGTTAGGTTTGTTAATAAATATTAAGTGCAACGGGTTTTTTACTGTGCTTTTATGAATAATATTAATTTTATTAGATATCTTCACCCTCTGGAGAATGACATTGAACTGCAAGACCGCGTATCCCGCGAACTCAAAGCTCTCCGCAACAAAGTGGCCCTCGGCTTCTTCATGATCAACTGTCTCTTCGTACTCATCGTCTTCCTCCTCCAGCTGCGCAAAGACGAACTGCACATCGTCTGGCCGATCGGGTTCCGCACCAATCTCACCTGGGTCAACTGCACCAGCGTATTCGGAATGGCCAAAGGTCTCTCGGACCCCGCGATGTACGGTCTTCTGGCCAGCCTCACGAAAAACCTCTCCGCCCTGCCTCTCCCGGTGGAGACGACCCTTTGCCCGAAGACCGAACTCGTCTACCTCAAACTCGAACCCATCGGAGTGGTCTTCGTCTTCTTCTTCCTGCTGATCTTGGTCATTCAATTCATAGCGATGTTGTTCCATCGGTTCGGTACCATCTCCCACATCCTCGCCTCGACCGAGCTCTTCTGCTGTCGTCCCAACATCAAGGACATTTCCGATGACGAATTCATCGAGCGCAATGCCGTGGAAATTGCCAGAGCTCTTCAGGCACTGCGCGGGATAGACGAAGACGAACTGATGAGCATGGAGAGCGGGGAAATCACCGGGTCTTCCGAAGAAGGCGACCCGAGTGTGCGCAACCGGAACCGACATATGATCCAGCATCTGGAGAATCACCGACGATCGCGTGCCAAGACGCGGACGTTGGATGTCGCGTTCCGGAAGCGCTTCCAGGCGTTGCAGCAGAACCGCACGGAGGAGGTCTCCGACGGGCAGAGCGTCAATTCCGGCGAGCAGACGGATGACCCGGAGGAAGGCGGTGTGCGGAGGATCCCGGGAAGGGTCAAGTCCTTCACGTCACAGTTCACCCCGGTGTTGGGCTTGAAGAAGAAGTGGTCGAGTCGCAACAACAAGAAGCAGGGGATGAGGACCTTGGGGGCAAAGATGGGCCGAAACCGACGGTGATCACGGTGGACGGGACCCAAGAAAGGGGTCAGGTGGAAGAAGCGAGGAATGCAAGACCGACTAATAACAGCGCGAGAACGTCTGTACAGAATGTATTTAGCTCATCTGAGGGTAACCAGAACTCTGGTTATAACGATGAAGAGAATATTTCTTAAGACATCTTTTTTTTCGGAGAACTGCCAAATAGTTTTGGCATATTTTTTGCTGCCTTGGGGAAATTCCTGGCGCAGTTGTGTGTTTATATATACTCAGTCAAGATAACTATCATTTTTACCATTGAGCGAAGCACACACAATGGACCTTGGCCGCCTCTGCTTCGAATGAAGGTGCAAAATGCACGCACGTCTGCGTCGTCCAAGAAGCTGCGAACACTCAAAATTGCTTCTCACAAAGTGTGTAACCTGGAGCAATTACGATTACGGATTATCTCACATGTCGTCTGTCCATGCGCAGTTTAATAGCTCGGCGCTCGCGATATGTGGCGCCTCTGTTCAAATATGTTTAGAGGAAGCAGTCAAGCCGTGTATCGCTCTCTTAGTTGCTGATTCCTGGCGGCACTTTTTAAAGTCATTCTGAGCTGAAAGAGTCTCAACCTTCAGACTCCGTTGTGATTAGAAAAAGTGGCACAACTGAAATCTAAACCGCGGTAAGGAAGCATCCATGTAGGAAGCAGACTTTTTTATCGTTTACAGGCTGTATTTTATTGAACAGGTTTGTTCTCGTGGATTCCGATCACAGGAGAAAAATTGGATTCCATCATCTACCACTGAAAACAACACCAGAAGACCGGTAAAATGGCAACCTCAAACATTTCACTGGATATGGTCATCAACCTTCCGGCCGACAGCACCGGTAGCCTGCTGCAGATTCTAAAAATCGTACAGGTAAGAAAGAACATATTCCATGCATAATCCAGGCACATTCCACGCACATTCCAGGCACATTCCAGGCACATTCCAGGCACATTCCAGGCACATTCCAGGCATATTCCATGTATATTCCATGCATGTTCCATGTATATTCCATGTATATTCCATGCATATTCCATGCATAATCCAGGCACATTCCAGGCACATTCCAGGCACATTCCATGCATATTCCATGCATATTCCAGTCATATTCCAGGCATATTCCATGCATATTCCAGGCACATTCCATGCATATTCCATGCACATTCCAGGCGCATTCCATGCATATTCCAGGCACATTCCATGCATGTTCCATGCATATTCCATGCATATTCCATGCATGTTGTTATATTTAATTTTTATTACGGTCAAATTTGTAGTGCATGTGGTTTAGCAAAACCTTTTAACTATCTGTTGGTTTTTATTCCGTTATAGGCGCAAAATGTCAGCGTGCTACATGTGGAAACACGGCCGTCAAAGAAGTCCGACTTCTCCGACGTATTCCTAAAACTCTCGGAATCAAACCAAGATGTGTTGGATCAGACAGTTCGTCTAGTTGAGGCATTGCCAGGAGTTGAGGTTCAGGTTGCAGTTGGAAGCCCACGTCAGCACCTGAAGGGCATACCACTTACAGCACGGGAAGAGATGGCTAACTTCCCGGATGTGCCATGGTTCGCCACGACCATGCAGGAGTTAATTGAGCACAATTCCAAGACGCTACAGTGTGGCGAGGAACTAGGTAGCGACCATCCGGTACGGCTTATGATGCTCGCTTAGAGGCTTTAATCTACATGTTAATTGAAAAGGACCGTACTGTTTTCACTTCCTCATAACATTTATCAAGGGTGTTTTTGCAGAGCTTCACGGACGCAACTTATCGCAGCCGGCGACAAACATTCGCGGACATTGGCGCCAAATATGTTTTGTAAGTACTTTAAGCAGCAGGCAGTTAAGGTCCAGCACAAGTTCTACCCCTGCGGCTTAAACCGCAGCTGCGACATTTTTCGATGGCATTTCTCTTACGATATGAAGGGGTCAGCCGATACCGTACGTGGAGTATAACGCCGAAGAAACTGCGACATGGTATGACCGAAGAAAGAATAAGTGTACCTTGTACTGAAAACTTAAACTCATTCGCTTTGTTTTGATAGGGGCGAGGTCTATCGCCAGCTAACCAATCTATATCCCACCCACGCCTGCGAAACTTACAACAGAAACTTTCAGCTCCTCATCAAGCACCTTGGCTTGAGCGAGCATAAAATTCCCCAGATGGAGGACATCTCAAACTTTTTAAGAAGTAATTGGGCAAATCCAGCAACACGCATTTCTAGAAGTTGACTTTTGTGTTATTTTCAGGTCGCACAGGATTCCGTCTGCGTCCGAGTCCCGGACTCGTGGACTTTCGCGATTATCTTGCCGGCTTGGCTTTCAGGTGCATTTATTAGGGGAACCGTTGAGCACAAACGTTTTTCGCTACGTCTGAAGTGTTCACGGTCGGCGCCACATCACGCAGGTTCCTTCTGGTTGCGTGACTGGAAATTTCCTTACAGGGTCTTTATTTTCCTTACAGGGTCTTTCAGGCCACGCAGTACATCCGCCACCATTCATCGCCGCAGTACACGCCGGAGCCGGACATTTGCCATGAATATCTGGGTCATGTGCCGCTGTTCTGTGATCCCGAATTCGCACAGTTTTCGCAAGAAATTGGGCTCGCTTCGCTCGGAGCACCCGACGAATGGATCGAAAAACTTGGGAACGTACGCTTCGGACTGACGCGGTCAATAACGCTGCGAGTGTGTTGATGTTGAAAGTTGTTTTAATTTCGCAGTTGTACTGGTACACCGTGGAGTTCGGTCTGTGCCGGGAAAATAACGGAGCTAACACGCGGGTCTATGGGGGCGCTCTGCTGTCTTCCTTTGGAGAACTCGAGGTAAGTATTGTTAAGCCCTCTTGGGTTTGTTGTCCATGTCTGCATTTATGACCGTCAGTTCTTTTTCCTGTAGCGTTGTCTCACCGATGACGCCAAACGTGTGCCACTCGACCCGGATGTAGTGGCCGCCACGCCCTATCCCATTACACGGTTTCAGGACGTCTATTTCGTGGCTGAGAGCTTCCAAGACATGAGAGAAAAATTAGCGTAATCCCATGACGCATTCAATTTTGCGGTCGTTAAAGGTGATTCTCCGGCTAATGACAAACCGGTTCGATACATTTAGGGGGTGGATCACCCAAATTCCACGACCGTTTTCATTGCGATATAACGCCTACACCAGCAGTGTTGAGGTCCTACACAAGAAGGAACACCTAAGGGGCCTGGTTCGCGATATTGAAAGTAAGTTTCACATACATTTATGGAAAAGATTACTTTCCGAGTAATTTGTGTATAATATGAAAGCCACGCCCGAGGCTTTGCCATCCTCTGTTTGGTCACCGTGTCTTCCTCGCGAATTAATCTGCTCGAGCGTTGAACTTCGCGCCAATTGTTTCTCTTCTGCAGCTGATATCAAAATTCTCAAGGACGCCATAACCAAGATCGGTGACCATTGACGCATCACATAGAAGGTTTCGCCAAGAGATGGGCCTTGAGTGTACTGGAGCTGGAGCAATATGATAAGACATATAAGCAATAAGACATATCGCCGATTTTACTTAATTTGTTTGTGCATTTTGCAGTTTGTTTACCACTATAACATTTTATTGCCTTAGATCGTGACCAGTCGCTTTGACCTCTGTTTATTATTATGATTGCTATAGCTGTTTCCAAGCCCTTGCAGATAAATGACCCTTTTCACCTTCGAGCTGTCTGATGTGCTTTGAGTGGAAACAACAAGAACTACAATTAAATCAGACTTAAGTGTGGCGGAAATAAAGTCGCCTAGGTTCACATCCCTTGTCAGTTTGTCCCAAACAACACGATTTGCCGTCATGAAAGGTCAGCCTGCTAGACTGAAAGATCCAATTATTGGCGGGAATTGAATGGGTGGGAATTTAATACTAGGTAAGTGCACTTTGATAATAGGGTTGGTCCTCGGTTACAATGCACATGTGTCCTATCTGCTCTTTTCCAACTGGCACGGACCGTTCTGCAACCTACCTCATCGTCTCTATTAAAGGGCCTGGGTGGCCTTTTCACTTGAGACACGAATGTGTTTCTGTCCCTCTACGGGTAATTGCGAAAAAGATAGTGGTACACGACACCCGTGCGATCCGGTCGTAATCATCAATTATTACTTACGTGGTAACATTTAACCACTCGAATTTCTACCACTAGACCGCACGGTTCATCGGCATACCGACGCTGTGTCCCCCGACATTCTGTCCTCCCGACATTCTGTCCCTTTTATGTGTCCCTCCCAATATTCTGTCCTCCCGACATTCTGTCCCTTTTATGTGTCCCGACTCTCTGTCCCCAGACAACGTGGCTGAAGACATTTTGTCCTCACAGACCTTGCCGCCAGGCGGAAAGATTGTCCCCAGACATTCTGCCCCTACAGGCATTGTGGTGAAGAAACTTTTTACATACAGTCGTGTTATGGATATACCTCAGACCAATTCACTCTGATCCGATCTTGGAGTGTTTCGCTGAACATTCAGATGAACGTTTGAGCTGTCCCGAGTGAGTTTCGTTTTTCTTTTAAAAAATTTTTTATCAGGGATTCTTGGGTACTATTCGCTCAGGTAGATTTTGGCATTTACTGCTCGATGATTCTGTTGCCAATACCCCTTCAAGGTGGAGCTCATTTTTATTTTAAGCAATATCTTTCAGGTTCAATTTTGGCATGGGGGCAAAAAGTCTGTCAAGGACATGATGTCTGTAAAGAGACAATGTCTGACTGATGGGATATGACACAATGTCGGGGGACACAATGTCGGGGGACCCAACGTCTGCGCACCCGGCTCATCCTACCTTGAGGTAAGCCCATCAACGTGATTGAGCTCATTTTAATACATCGTACGCACAAAGACTTGCGTTTAGATGACTTTCATTGAAAGCGTCTGATCTATACTAGCCCCGAGTTTCTGGTTGTAATTCCTCATTCCACCACACATCCACATCGAAATGATGGCCGCACATCACTGGCTGACCTTCATTGTTGCCACCTCATTGGCACTCCAGGCTACGGCGTTCTTCGCCTTTTCTCCCAACCTGGACCACTTCCCATCATCGGTCAGAGCTCGAATTCGGAGCAGCCTAAAGAACCGTTCAGGTACGTCCAGAGGAGCCTAGCGATTTGACATTTGTTTGATGACATTTATCGAGAGACTTACGGTAGATTGAGGCATATGGTAAGATATGCTAGACGATCTTTTTCTCAAGCAGTGTCGAAATTCACTGCTGACCTTTTCTCGTTTCCTGTAGAACCTCGAGTGGTTGGCACACTGACTGACGGAGAGCTGGCTGATGCCCTTTTCCTAACCGGAGACCCTTTGGGTGACTGTCCGAATTATGCCTCCTGCAATCGGCGGCTGGATTATCATGTTCGTCGCCTCAGGAAACTCATGGGCAGCCCCGCCATGAAAGCCCGCGTTGAGGACGTGCTTGGACTTTTGCAGTAACATTAAAACCTCGGATCGTGATACAGTCAGAGGGCGACGGCAGGACACATGATATTACAACACAATATTTTTATATTATCTCAAATTCAACGATATGTTGCTTGTAGTTTTGTAGTATAGCTAATATCACTATTGCTGATAACGATACGTACGAGATCGCTTATCTCGAATACTTGAACTGAATATGTTCTGATCTTTCTTTTTCATATGTAGAGCACAGTAGCTCCTCCTCCAGTGTACAAGATAATATAACTCGACATAATATTTTCGAGTCAACACTTATTTCGACAATTGAGATGACTCACGCTTCTCCGAGTGAGGCGACGTTCCTTCAACGAAATGGGTGGGTAAAGTGAACTGGTTGCCTCAACAACAACAACGGTCGAGCGGAAAGTTCTCCACCACTGCGTTCTTCAAGATGGTTCGTGAGGATAAACCTGGCGCGCGATGGCAACTGCAGAACCCAGAGCAGCAGCTGTGGGAAACTAAGCCGCAGTCTTTGGACATTGCACTTTTGTTGAGATCTTTCTTGAGATGAGTTGCGCCTGTATAACCAGAAGACGAAAATCACGACCACTCTATACCCAGCACGAAACCTCCGCCTAAAGTATTTCCTTCTGTTCGTTTTTACTGTAAATTGTGTTTTTGTGGGTGCTTGCATTCATTCAACCCTTCAGCCATTAAAAAAATGAATTCGTGTTTCGTTTCTATCCTATTCGTAGTTGCTTTGGTGGTTGTGAGCGTCCCTACCGGTGTTGTGGCAGCAGGACCGGCAGGCCCAGCTTTAGTTGAATGGCAGTCATGTAGATGGGTGAGTTGAACAAATTTTAACCTTTGTATAACATGAATATTTGTTGAATATTTTAGTCAGCTTAAAATGAAACATGAAATGATGTTTGTAATTGTTTAGTTAGAAAAGGAACTGGGATTTTATCATTCGCGAATATTTTTATACTAGCCTGGACGGCCTGAATAGTTTGAGCCCCAATGCCCAAGAGTCCCATAGACAATACAAAACGTGTAGTGTCTATTGTCAGGAATTTGACAGACACACCGACATATAGCTATAGTACTCTAGGTTAGGTCCCGGAAGACCAAGCTGATTAAACAGGCATGGCTTTAATCGAATTAATGGTCATATTAGTTTTCATGCTAAATATTTTTCTGATACAGTCAGACCGGCTCGAAGCATTGTCGCGGATCGTAAACTTTTAATACTATCGATTTCGACTCGGTCTATGTGGAATTGAGGGTGATAAACCGAGATTAGTATTCGTCCCTCCCTGTTCCAGATAGGCCGTCACCCATTCATTTACAAAATAATACTCCCATCAGAGACGGAACCTCAACCGGTGTAGTATGACTTAATTAATTGTCTGAATATTATTCTTTACAGATCGGAACTTCGCCGTTCTGTACCGACTCATGCGTCGCTGGCGAGCAGGAAGTCGAGAAATCCACTTGTGGTGAAGGGGCTTGTTGTTGGACGGGTTATAAACTTAAGTGCTGCATTCCCAAGGGGTAAGTAAAGTACGAGGTGAAGGCCGTTAACCAGGCCGCTTTTAGAAATCGTAACTTAACCAGGCCGGTTTTTTCAACGTTGATTTCCCGGCGCTGCAGTGCTGCCATGCCATAACAGATGGCTTGAAAACATTCAGAAAAATTCTCTGACCCATTTTAGTTTGTTCCTAAGCCTCACGGTTCAAATTTGCGTCCAAAAAAGGAAGGGAAGAATCTCAATGGAGAAGTGTGCAAGCAGTCCGGTAGAGGCGCCACTTCGGTTCCATCTCCCTGGGTTGATTTGGCAAAAACGACTTACGCGCCATCTGTTGGCCTGCCGGCCTGGTTAAGTTACGATTTCTAAAAGCGGCCTGGTTAACGGCTTTTACCTCGTACCATGATGCGAGCTAAAACGGAAAAGGTTGCAAAGCGGAGCGGAATACGAGTATTATAGCCCCAACGAAATCACTTTTCTGACAAACCGCGCTCTTCGAAAACAAACTCCAACAGACGCATAACTGTTGACTGGTTGTACGGAAACAATCCTTCTGAGGAGACCAAACATTTAGTCGTGACGCATAGATCGCAGAACACCTTCTGTAACTGATGGAGTTCTAGTCGGAGTACAACGGGATGGTTTGACGGGCGAATAGAGACAGACGGTTCGTCGCACGGTGTACTGTACCTTAGCAGGCAGCTGGAGACAGTTGAATGCACGAATTGTCCTTTCATTCAGTTAAGAGTAACGTATGAGACAGACTTAGTCGGTGGCGAATGGCAGTCTAAGGCAGTCCCGTTTTCGTATTTTGCTTAAACTCCCCAGCGTTAGATATGTAGCCATGGCCAGAGCCTTTGGCAAGAGGTTTAAATTACGTCAGAGGCCGAATCCGATATTGGACTCCAGACCCCGCTGGACCCATTAGGGAATGGTTGACCGCATTCATTTTCAGTCAGTTATCGGTGTTTTATTCATATTTTTTCAACGAATTTCTTTCTCACATTTTAGGCAAATTATTGCTGCTGGCTAGGATCGCTTAGCGCAGAAGAAGCAAGAAAATGTCATGGTATCTATCTGCGCTGAATAATATCTCATGCTGTATATGGCAACAGATGATTGGCAAAGGTGTTAGTATACTGAAATAGCATCACGTGGTGTACATTGTATGTGGCCAAACTGAACATCGACATATGAATATGAACTGCCGTCAATGCCCCTACACCGCTTGGTTCGGATTGCATTTGCATGATCACAGACTGCATTTGCATGATCACAGATTGCATTTGTATGATCACAGATTGCTTTTGCATGATCACAGACTGCATTTGAATTTTTGAATAATGCATTTGCATTTTTGAATAATGCATTTGCGTTATTCCCGTTTGCATTTCTAGACTGAATTTAATTATTTTCTTTTACTACATTATTCTTTCTGATTTGGGCCAAAAATATCTGCAAGGGACCTATTAAAATCAAATGGTAAAACACCTAAGCGATAGGAAACAATAAAAAATTGTTGCCACTCAATAAAATATCGTCACGTGGAGCATGAAGGTCTTTCGCTTTGGCTCTTTGGAATTGCCTGTAAAATTTTAACTCTTACTTATTAACGTAATTTGACTCACGGTCTGCGTCAATGGTAATTACCGTAGACTCTACAATCAATCGATTCAAGTCTGTTAGTCAACAGGTCAATGGGCCAATGGTTCTTCTGAATTTATTCAATTAATTAATTATAACAATTCGACAGGTCTAGTCTAGTCAGAAGAGAGTTACTTAAGCGCGCCTGAAGAGTTATGCACAAAAGTTTGACTGACGCAATCGTGTTGAGAAATAATCTTTTGATTAATAAAAAAATCCATGTCGGTGCACTAGAGATAGAAAAAACACATAAAAAGCAATAAATCAAAATTTTAAAATAATACAATGGAATGTCTAGAAATGCAAGTGCAATGTTAAAAAAATGCAAATGCAATGTGCAATGTGCAATGTGCAATAGTGCAAATGCAAATGCAATGTGCAATAGTGCAAAGGTAAAGCGAATAATGCAAATGCAATCCGAGTCAAGCCTTCCCACACTTCTTTGCCATCGACGATCCGTTTTTGAACTGAATTTCAAGGCAAAACAGTTACATTTGCCAGAATTCTTTGAACCGATGAAGAAGTGTCATTGGTTACTAGGAATGTGTTGTGTCGTTCCCTCAAATGGGCTTCCGCCCAGTCGGGGAAGGTCCTGATGTCGAAAACCAGTATGCCAAGGATTTCCAATCCGAGTATGAGCATAATAGTGCAAACCACCTTTGGTCCGAAGCCAGCTTTGGCCATGTCCCAGTTGGTCACGCTACCAGCACTCTTGATGATCATCGTCGGGAAAGAAGAGATGGGGACCATGAAGGCAAACTGCGACGAAATTGTTGCTGCCAGCATAAAATACAGCGGATTCACTCCCATATCTTCTGCCTGAAATAACACTGAGTTCTGCAAGATGTTTATTGCAGTAAAGCATTTGAGCGCTAAAGCTCTGACGTAATCAACATACCACATTCGCCAAAATAGGCGTTAAAATGGCGGTCAAGACACCGCCGCTCATGATCTCAGTGAGGAACGACGCCAACAAGCTCACACCAGTGGCGACAACTAGCGGCGGCAAGGATCGAAGGTCGGGTATTTCCTTTGCCAGCGAAGTCATCAATCCAGATTTCTATTAACAATCCAGATTTCTATTAGCAATGCAGATTTCTATTCAAATTATAAAAAATAATTCAGTTCTGGTGACTGACTCTTCAACACGACCGATGCGTAATAAGGTCTACTGTACGTCGGCTAAGGAAGTGATGGAGGTGAGGCCACCCACGAACAGTAGCAGCTCCCAGGGAAACTTTGCTACAACCCGTTTCCATGTTAGAATGGGTGCGTAATTGCCGTTGTAAAGGTCTTTCCCGGACACGGGAAGGATAAACAGCAGGAGAGCGCCTAGCATTGCCGGCACAGAATCCGAAGCACAACTACATTCACAGGCAGAACTTATTTCTACGGTCATTTTTAAGCTGTCGCGTCATGTTCTGAGTTGTTACCCAGGACGTAATATGGCGGCCCATCCAGGAAAAACTCTTGGGTCCCTCAAGAGCCAGAGAATTACAACAGTCAGGAAAATGCAACTGACAGTGATTTCCGATTCCCTAAAAACGGTTACAAAGATACAAACGAGAAAGGCAAAAAATTTGCGGTTATTTAAGCAGAGTACTTCATGGGAACTATTTAAGCAGAGTACTAT
>LRSR01005255.1:0-11938 GCA_001579985.1 Hypsibius dujardini | reverse complement strand
TTCTTCCAGTTTATTTCTCTAACGGTCTTTACTATCAGTCTAATAAACTTGTTAACTATCCAACTGACGGTTGGTAGACCTAACAAAGTATAATAGTAACATTTATACTATAGTATTGAATTATAGTGTTTCATAAAGATGAAACGAATCTAAACTGAAAACCTAAGCTAAAACAAACTATAATTTTGGTGATAAGTTTGTTTAAGCATTGCTCAGTTTTTTCTAACTTAACTACAGTAAAACTCGTCTAATATAAACCTCAAAAATCCAAAATTTTTGTTTAACTTAAACGAGAAATTTACATTAGCCTATGGGCCCCTAGGGGCCCCCAGGGGCACCCCGGAGCGGGGCGGGGCGGGGGGCAAAATTTCCCCAGTAAAACTCAGTGCCGGTAGAAATTCCGTACTTAGCCGCCGCAGCATTTTGTTTCGTATGACCGAGATTCTTCAACAGCTGAACTTTCTGGACAAGAATTAGCTCCTTTGACAGCGTTTTACTTCAACAATCGGTGCCATTTTAACAAAATTTAGAACGTGTATAAAATATATATATATAGAACGAACAAAATTTAGTACGTATATAAAATATATATATATAAAACAAACAAAATTTAGAACGTACAAAAACTAACACATGCAGCTCAATGCGCAGGTAAAGACGGCAGTGGCTTGCAGGAAAGATTAAAAGTAAGAAACGAGCGATTTCGTCAAAAATTTTTAAGGAAAAATGTCGAATTCAATTTAGTGGAGGTGCGTTTTACATGGCTGATTGCGAAATTTGTTCAACATTCCATATAGAGGGAATATATACATGTTTCGCCCCCCTATGTTATATGTATAGGACGAAATCGGTGCAGAAGGAAAGTTCAATGTAGACGAGGTATTCCATATAGATGAGGTTTACATTAGATGAGTTTTACTGTACTTGTTTTAGAAGTCGGGATACACAAATTGTTTGCGTAAATTCAACTAAACCTGAACTACATAGTTACATTAAAAAAGGAAAATTCGTGTTTTTTCGTATATAACAACTAATGTTTAATTGATCAATTATTTAAACATCTAGTAGACTATATTTAATCTTTTGCCTGTTTGACTGTCGGTCCGTTAGTCTGCCTGTCTGCCTGCCTGTCTCTCTGTCTGTCTGTCTGTCTGTCTGTCTGTCTGTCTGTCTGTCTGCTTGTTTGTTGGTCTGTTTGTTTGTCTGTCTGTTTGTATGCCAACACACTAAAACGTTTGCTGTTATATCAATAAGGGAAGAATTTGCAATACTATAATTGGAACGAACCGAAGGTTGCACGGAATGAGCCGCAACGATATCAGACGGCATTGTAGTGCCGGCGACCCTCCCCTGCTTTCAACAAAGCGTCAGTCCGAATTACAGTACATGTCCTGTGCCACATATTGAGTAGGCCTCTTTATCTTTTGCATCTTCCACAAACTCAAGAGCAACAGTAGCAAAGAAGAAACAGAGAAGGACGCTGACAGACTAAATGCACTGACAGACCGTCGTTGCTGTTGTAGCCATTACAAAAAGTTACAGACTTGGAAAGACTTACGTCAAGACTCGTTGGTCAACGTGTCAATTTTACTTAACTTAACTTTTACTTAACCTTTGAGAAAACAGGACTAACCAGCCTATACTAACCCTTTTTTCTATCTGTATTTTCCGTCTATCCTAAAATAGCTAGTAGACAAATTTTAGTTTTATCCCTCCTTAATGTATCGTTAATTTTTAGTTTGTTTTAGTCAACTCAAGTTTAGTTAAGTAAATTAAACAAACTAATTAACAGATTAATCTGTCATAAATCCCAAACGTTCATTTACATAAATTTTATTTAAATCTACTTCGGATTTGAGTAATACAAAAAAAAGACACAGTCTTCTTAGCACAAAGTAAAAAAATCTATTAAAAAACTAGGTATTGAAGCTTGGGTAAACAAACGGAAAGTCATTGAGCATTGTTTACATCACAGATGTTCTTCATTGGAGTTCTCCCCTCGTTTTTTCAAAATATCTTTACGAAACTGAAATCTGGCCTCAATTTGACCGACCGGCCAAGGGAGACCCTTCTGGAGGTATTGCCCAGACGTTACAATTGCATATACGCCCAACGACTGGATCCAACCTTCCCCAACGATTCTACAAATTTCCTGCCAAAAGTTTCCTTTGTAAACTGGCCTAGCGACATGGTAGCAACATGGTCGCGAAGAACACCTGATATGTTAGCCTAGACTTATGAGTGCAAATCGAACGCAAGCGGATGAGAATATTATTGTAAGACCGAAAATCACACTACTAATTCCCTACCTCTAGAACAAGTCCAGCAAATTTCATAACAAAGAAAACGCGTGAATTACACAATACAAGTAGAGTACGAGTACATGAATCACCGTAAAACACTGACTAAAGAATCACCATAACCACTCACAACGGATCACATGTACTAACATAGCACACCGAACAACATGCATATATCATTCTACAGTGATTTCCCATCTTCGGCGTGGAAATTAATCTTACTTTCACTGGCGCATGGAGGACACGGAGAGACAAACCACAATAAATGCATGAAACAACTTCCATATTCGTGGTTCTAGTATCACAGTGGTCGATTTTCGCTCTGCTTTTTTCATTGTTTTTAAAATATTAGATAGCATATATGTGACTACTAACTTTCTGCATGTACTCTGTATGTGCATGTACAGCGTATGTCATAATCATTCTAATCGACACTGGGCTTCCGCTTCGCTGTAGCCCATTTTTATAAATTTAAACGTAAATAACCTTAATTGTTAATAACTAACTACATATGATGCTTGTTTAATAGTAATCGAGCGGCCGACCTCGCGAGAGGGCTTCCCGGCCGGTCGATCTTCCCCCCTGCGGCACAAAAACGTGATAAATCAAAAAACGACGGCGTCGAACAGCGGCGACATCTGACAGACGGTCCAGAGTGGTCAGATTAAATGTTTTCAAATCAGTTCTAAACAATTGCAGAGACCAAATTTTTCACAAAAGATTGGGAGAGCTTTTTAAATATTATGCGGAAGCGTTCCGCAATCGTTCCATTTCCAATTTTGGTATTCGCGGTGGATTCAACTCTTCCACCGTGGTGGGTGTTATGGAATGACGGTGAAGAGTTGGTGAGGACGCGGATGGCTTTTCGTTGGGCGCACTGGATGTGTTCTTCGTCAAGATGTGTGGCGGTGGTCCAGACGGTACGGAGCAGTATCGATAATGGGAACCGACAAAGGCGTTGTGCCATCGACAGGCCGGTTTTGGCTCGGTTGATCACGGCTATTCCAGTCGTCATCTTCTTCTTCACTCTAGCAATGTGGGCGGATTAATTGAGATGGTGGTCAAGAACAACGCCCAGGTAGGTGATAGCATTCACTTCCTCCAGCCGGCATCCGTTCAGAATGACTCCATTCACATCATTGGCATCGTCGGCTTTGATGCGGCTTTTCTGTGATGCAATCAGCATTACTTTGCACTTCTTCTCGTTAAGCGGCAGCAAGTTGTCCTACATAAAATGCAAATACTATTTTCAATATAAAGGGCAATTAATCTAAATATTGTGTATGCTTATAACTAGCCACCGCATTTAAACATACAGAAGCTTTATCCAGCCAAGTTGAGACACTTTTCTTTTTCTCGTTCTACGTCGTCAACAAGCACGCAGCAACCTATCCAGACTGCCCAATCGAAAATTCAAATCTATGTATTATGCAAAAAAGCAATATCTTAACCATTTTTTTTCAGAACTCAAAACAAAATTAGATTTGAAGTTGGATGACCCATTTTTTCAGATTTTTAAAACGGTTTATTTTCTAGCGTAAAAAGTATACCATTTTTTGACTTCAACCTTTGCCCAAAGATGCAAATCGACCTTAAAATTCTGAGGAATTTTACCATTCAGTGAAAAATATCATTGGAGGAAGAATCAGGGTGGGAATCAAAAAGAGTCAGGCAGCCATTTTGAATGCGGGGATACCAAAGAACACTTTTCTTGCAACCTATTACAGCCACTATCAACTTCTCTTGCGTAATTAGAATCTAAACATCCCATGAGTGCATTTGAGATGAAAGATTGAAAAAAATTTAAACAACAAACTAGACAAGGAGACCCGTCACCTAACTGCACGTTTTTCCATCAGGGTTTTGAGACCCATTTCACATCCAAGCTGGTCAGGGTGCTCATGACAGCTAACTCAGACTTGAAAGTGACGTTTCATGGAGTTCGAGAGCCGATGATTAATAAAAACTGTTGAATAAAGCTTTCATGCCAGCAAACACCAAGAAAACAATTTTCGAAATCTAAGAAAAAATCTCAAACAAATGGCAGTGTCGGGAGTCACCATCTGTATGGATGACGAAAAAAGTGCTGTTTGTTGAAATTATTTTCCATCCACTCAAACACACCAAATTGTAGAGCACAAACCAAGTATCCCATTCAAGTCAGATGAAAAAATACCCATTTTTGTTGTTTTGATGCAAGCTTCAATGATACCGTCATCCCGCGATAAGCTGCATTGTTTACCAACTGCTGCCCACTGTCCAGTTAATAACATTTGCACTTTCCCAGCAATTTTAGAAGGGCAATTAAGAGCCGAACGAAATTAAAACGATTTCAAAGGAGTACATCAAAGAAACGAAAGTCAGAAACTTTTCAAAGCCATCAGGCTGTAGATTTCCTAGTGGTTTGAATATTGAGATTCTCACGCCCTAGTCGATACTAATTCGTTTAGTTTTCATTTGAGTTCTGAATCTTGTATAACGGTTACATAACCTGGTAAAGGGAATCATGGGTTTCCATAAAAAATTAGATTGGAAAAATCAGGAAAGTGGGAACCCGGTAAAAAGCGTACAAAAGAAATCTGTCTCAACTTGGCTGGATAAAGCTTTTGTATATGGATAACATGCTCATTCTGTACTGTGCTTGCTATACGAACACGCGCATAATTAAGCATATACAACTTCAAAGCTAAAAAATGTTCACCACGTGTATACCAGCAAACAGCAAAGAATTCGACTAATAAGAAGTGTGATTTATATTATTTTATACTAACGACGAAATAATCTACGGGAACAGAAAAAAGAACAACAACACAACAACAACACTAAACACAGAGGAATGACAGACAAAACTCTTTGCACAAAACTTGAGCGTGGGTTGCATAAATAATCGGCGAAAGAACAGTTGCGTAAATTTGGACCCGGCTCACGTTTCTTCGCAAAGAACGTGTACCCATCTAAGACCGGTATCGGGAGTAGGACTGCAGGATGTCCATCGGGTTATTCGTTGCGGTCCCCCACATCCAGACATGACTCAAAAACGGCAGCCGCGATGTTGTCGTCGGAGGGTTCGGGCGGTGGGACGGGTTCGTCGTAGTGTAGTCCACTGACGAAGTCATCTTCGGCCTTGTCGAGGAGGAATTGTGTCTCGCTGATGCTGTTGCAGTCGCGGTCGAGTCCGGTAGAGCGGTGGAGTTCGTCTTCGCAGACGGTCTGGCTAACGGTGTCGTCGCTGGGGTTTTCTTCAGTTTCAACATCCGTTCCAGATGGATCACATTCAAGGACTAAAGAAAATAGACAATGAGACATTATTCGCTTGGGGCATAGTTGAGATATGCTTGCCTGAAACATGTGTAGACATGTCTTGATGCCTACTTGCCTGTTTGCCAGTTTTAATGCCCGTCAGCCTGCCTGCCTGTCTATCTGTCTGAACTTCGTTTGTCTATCTGTCTTTCCATCGCTCTGTTTGCCAGTTTGTTTGTGTGTCTTGTGTGTCTTGTGTGTCTGTCTGTCTATGTGTCCTTCTGACTGTTTAACTGTCTTTCCGTCTGTTTGCCTATCCATTCATCTTTGTTCATGTGTGTGTGTATGTGTGTGTGTTTGTCTTTCGGCCTGCCTGTCCGTATATTGTCTGACCTCGGAAAAATTCCTGTTTGGTTGTCTGTCTCTGTGATTTTGATTCACTATCGTCTGAATTATACGCCGCTATTGTATAATTGTCCAATCTGCTTTTGTCTAATGACTGTGTATCTCGACAAGAAAATATGAAGTTAATTTATTGTCTGTCTGTCTGTCTGTCTGCCCCTATATCTGCCAACCTGTCTGTTTGTCTGCGTGTCTGTGAGTCTGTTTGTTTGTCTGTGTGTGTACTGGTCTGTGTGTGTCTGTGTGTCTGTTTGTCTGTGTATCTCTCTGTTCATCTCTCTGTCTCTCTGTCTGTCTGTGAGTATCTACACGTTAATATAATGCACGCCTTCCTGTTCTTACGTTGTGCAATGGCATAGCTGCGGAGATGTCGCTGGACGGTGACGAAGTCCTAGGGGTCGGTTCATCTACTAGGTCCCGGTCGAATCTCTGAATGAATATTACGCAGTCTCCTAGCACACTCCAAATCTGGAAATAAAAACGTAAACCATGAAGGATCGACCTGTTGACTACGCTGACACGGGATCAAATGACCAGTTCCACACTTAGGTCGCGAGTAAAATGATTATAAGAAATAATGTTTTTTTTTGGGGAGGAGACGTTCCAAGACGGACGTTCCGATTCATCAAGTGTGGTGTGGCATTCTTCACTACTCTCTTCCATAAGATTTGCACGGCAAAATAATGCTAAAGTATTGCCGGCCGTGTAGGAGAAAGACCTACTTGGCTTTTGTAAAGAGCTAATGAAAATGGCGGAGCCGAATATGCGACAAGTCATGAGAATGCGGGTAATGTATTGTGGGTAAGGGTAGGGATGGCATCAAATGAGGAAAGGCTAACAGTTTGATTTGATTTGATTTTGAAAGTCATTTGATCATTTGATCATTTGATTTCTCATTACTCCTTTACCCATGAAAATATGATTTCATTTGATCATTTGATGCCATCCCTAGGTAAGGGCGTTCCGTAAGCTGTCGTCGAATTCAGAGATGCGTCAGAGATGTGCACATCCCTGGCCGCATTCACCCCCGCCTCATCCCGGTTTAGCTATTCAAATCGGTTTATCTTCGTTTCTACGGCTTGCGTTGATTGATGATTTTCAATTTTAGTGGTTCTTGTATCTCCTAATTCTTCACCCACGATTCCCATCGAAGACCATCGCAAATATATTTCAGGCGCGTCTGCGGAAGCATCCACTGTCGGTGAACAGCGCCGAACACCAAGCCCGGCATTCAACGCCGCCGCACCGCTGCTGCCGTGGAGCGCGTGGAGAAGCACGGCGATTCAAAAACAATATGCGAGCCTGGGCCTGGAGTAGACAGTTTTGAGTTTTGAGTTTCCGGATTGTGGAATATGGTTTTTTGTGTGGGTAGCTCCCATCGGACTGGAGGAAGGCTTCTACCTGCATCTGGTCCAGGTGGACGATGCGGCCCTGTCGATTGCATTGATGGATATTATGTAGGTGGATTTCGTAAATGTTTTCCTTTAAATCTGGATTTTACGTGGAAGCTTGAGGGCTAGTGATTCAAAATATCCAAAGCTTATTTAGGCGTGCCGTTGTTAAATGATTGACCGATTGTTCGTCGGTGCTGTGTCTGACACAGTCAATTGATTGATAACACGTGTAGCTAATGCTACTTAGATTTTGTCGCTGTATTTTTTCAAAGACCTGTAAGTTTTATTTATGTAATAAATTGATGAAATAATAATAATAATAATGAATTAATACAATATTGGGACACTTTGTTGAGAATCTTGTTTGATTATTGAATTTTATTTTTAAATATTATAGCTTCTTTTAAATAAACAAGATTTTTTATATACTGGTACACTTTGCGAGGAAGTTAATGCATTGTGCTTTTTACAGGTGAGCTTCGATTGCTGGCAGCGGGCTGTTTGCGGCATTTTCAGCGGAAATTACGAGGCAGTATGAAAGGCGGTCGTACAGTGGAGGAACAATCTCGGCGGGGAGGCTCTCTCCGATTTTGCCTGGAAAAATAGGTTCGTGCAGCACCTTCCTGCAATCATTTTGAAACCAGCGAGTGGTATTCAGCATTGGTTGGTCCGCTGGTCAGTTCTTCAATGGGCAGACCTGGGCAGGTGGACCGAGAAGAAGCTGTCGAGGCTAGGCGAAAACGAAAAGTTACCATCGGAAGCTAGTCTCTGCGTACGGTAATTCTTCTGTGGCACAACCTTTCTGACTTTTGAGGTTGTGCAACGTAGCTCTCAATCTGGCAGATTCGTCCGTCTCTCCGTCGGTCTACCGGTCCGCCCGCCAAACCGTTTCTGCCAGTTTCTCACCCACGTTTCTTTTCCCCAAACCTTCCGGCCAATTTACAGTACGTACCTTGTTACTACCGTTGTAAACCTTTAGTGCTTTGTTGGAAAAGCTTTCCGCGAACAATTTTCAACCCGAGACTTTTATCGTAGCGCACCGAAATCATGTCTGACAAAATCAAAACCGTCTTCCCCACCGGCGCGACCGGCTATATCGGCGGAACCGTCGGAGAGAAGCTCGTCGCCGCCGGCTACAAGGTCCTGGTCTGGTCCGAACCCCGGAAGGGGCGGAAAGCTGAAGCAGCGCGGCGTCGAGCCGGTCCTCGGTTCGCTGGAGGACGCCGCTGTGCTGACGGAGGCGGCACAGCGGGCGGACGCCGTCATCCACACCGCCAACTCCGACCACCGTCCGGCCGTCGAAACCCTCCTCAATGCGCTAAAAAAATGCGGCAAACCCTTCATCCACACCAGCGGTTCGAGTGTGATCGCGGACGATGTGAAGGGGGAGTCGGTCAATCCGACCGTCCACACCGAAGACACCTTCTTTGTGCCGACTCCAAACAAGGCACCACGGGCTGCCTTAGATCGGTTCATCCGTGAGTCCGGAATCAACCGCGGCATTCGGACGGTCATCATCTGCCCGACCATGATCTACGGCAAGGGTAAGGGTATCCACCAGGACAGTGTGTAGATCCCCAAGCTGGCGGAGCTGAGCAAGGCCAAGGGGGCGGGGCTGTACATCGGAAAGGGCGCGAACATCTGGTCCAACGTTTACATCGACGACTGCGCGGACTTATTCCTGCTGGCGTTGGAACGAGCACCGAGCGCGTCGTTCTTCTTCGCGGAGAACGGAGAGAACACCCTGAAGGAGGTGGCGGAAGTGGTCAGCCGGTCGTTGGGTTTCGGCGGGAAGACGGAGAGCTGGAACGCCGACGAGGCCATCAAGGCGCACGGAGAATGGGCAAGGTCCGCGATGGCGGCGAACAGCCGTGTAAAGGCGGTCAATGCTCGGAAGACCCTGCAATGGTCGCCGAAGGAGCCGACACTGGCTGAAGCGATGGAGAAGGGTCTCTAAGGACTTTTTGAGTAACTAAAGATTTTGCCTGACCAATATTCTGATCCTCAGTTCAAGGGGTAAAGGTACCGGTAGATTCTGTAGATTGGAAATGTTAGTGACTCTTCATACTTCCGAGAATCATGTTTTCTTCGTGCATGGGTTGAGCTGACCAATTGGAAGTCACATAAAGGGAGACCAAATACGATAACAAGATATTGGAATAAAGAACATCCCAAAAATAGCTGAAGGAGTTCGGTGTGCCTGTCAGAGGGCCCACCGAAGTAGCAGCAACAAGTAATCCTTAAAATGTGCCACATCACCCGTTACGATGAGGACAGCACGCAGGTTAATATGAAACGGTTAGCGTATATGCAGAAAAACTAGTTGAATGCCATCACAAGACGAGTACAAAGCGCAGAGCTATTTATGTGAATCCGGAGGTTCGAGGTTTCCCGCCGGAATGTTAAGATTTCCGGATGGAGAGCCAAGGTCGCCCGTCGGATATCCGAAATTTCCCGGCGGAGTACCAAGGTATCAAACCTCAGCGTCAAGATTTTCGAACGTAAAGTCGCGGTTTCCCATTGTGGCGTCAGGAGTTCCAGACGGAGAGTCGAGATTGCCGGTCAAAGCGCCTAGGATTTCCGGCGGAGTGTCGAGGGTTTCGGCCAGAGCCTCGAAATTTCCCGTAGGAATGTCGAGGCATCCGAATGGATTGTCGAGGTCGCCCGTCGGAATGTCCAAAGTTCCCGCCGAAGCGTCGAGGTTTCCCGCCGAAGCGTCGAGGCCGCTCCTTGGAGCGCCGAGCTTGCCCGTTGGCGCGTCAAGGTTTCCGGACAGAGAGTCTGGGCTGCCTAGCTGAGCGCCGAGGTTTTCCGGCGAATTGTCGAGGCGACCCGCCAGAGCGTCGAGGTTGCCCACCAGAGTATGAAGGCTGCCGAACGAACTGTCGAGGTCGCCCGTAGAAACACCAAAATTTTCTACCAAGGCGGCGCAGAGATTTTCCGCTGGGGCGTTGATGTTCCCAGCCGAAATGTCGAGGTCTCCGAACGGACTGTCGAGGTTACCCGTTGAGACACCGATGTATCCTACCGGAGCACCGAGGCTTCCAGAAGGCCAATCCAGGCTTCTCGCCGGAGCCTCGAGGGCTTCATTGCGCACGCAGAGGCTTCTGAGCTCGACAGGTCGATCCGCAGTGTCCGGTATGGCGCGTGTCATTCGTGTCTCTGGAATGATCCTTCGAAGTCTGCGTGAGTGCCCCTCGTTTTCGTGCCATGCGAAGCACTCCGTTCCGCCGCTGAAGGTGACACCACCCGTCGTGAAGTAGTACTGCAGCGTGTCGTCACACAGTTTGAAATTGTTGAAACACGGCAGAACCGTTTCACCGTTATCCGGCGACAGCCCACCGGCAAGCGCAACTTCGTAACGGCAATAGACGGTCGGTCCGTGCTTCGGCAGGTGGCTCACTTTCAGCTCGACACTCGATGATTCCGGAATCACAAAATAACGGTCTTTCTTCCCGAAAAACGTTCGGAAACAGACCCGCAAGCGCTCCAGTCGAGACGGAGGGTCGAAGAGCTCCGCTTTGAAGCCGTCACTGCCGATCAACACCCTCATGCTGCATTTTGTGAAGATGCAGTGCGGTCTCATCACCAGCTCGACGGGATATGGCAGATCGTTGGTCAGTCGGTAGGTGTGTTTTTTCATCCAGATTTTGTTGTAGATGCATTTGGCGGCAGCAACTACAACTCCAAAAGCTCCAGCCAGCGAAACCGCGAACTTGAGGCCCATCTCCCAGTCAAAGCCATTCGGATTTGGCGGACTGCTGGATGTTTCGGCTTTGCCGCCGACTGTAGCGTTTCCGTTGTGGGAGTCCAAGTCGGACACCGATGCCGGTACCGGTACGGACAGGTTGTTGTTTCCTGCTTCGGGCATACTAAAGGTCTGAGTCATAACGAGGATGGCGAAGACTTTCCACAAGGCTGCCCAGTCCGTGTTGAAGAACTGCAAAGCGATTAAGCGTAACGATCAGGTGCCCGTCTGGCGGCGCATTGTAAGCTCACATGTGTTAAATCTTACCAATACATTTACATTTGTAGGTTTGTCGTTCTCGTTCGTGTCACATATAACATACATAAGTTCATTTATTGTCTGTCTGTCTGTCTGTCTGTCTGTCTGTCTGTCTGTCTGTCTGTCTGTCTGTCTGCCTGCCTGCCTGCCTGCCTGCCTGCCTGCCTGCCTGCCTGCCTGCCTGCCTGCCTGCCTGCCTGCCTGCCTGCTTGCCTGTTTGTCTGTCTGTCTATGAGTATCTACCCATTATCATACCGCACACCTTCCAGCTCTTACGTTGCAAAATGGCTGCATAGCGGTGCCTCGGTCGGAGATGTCGCTAGGACGGTGACCAAATCCTGGAGTCCGAGTCGTTCACAAGCTCTCAATGGAATCTATGAACCAATATCACGCTGTTCTCTTGACGTGACTTCAAATCTGGAAATAAAATACAAGCTCAGGAGGGATCGACCTGTTGATTACGCTGACACGCGATCGAATTACCAGTACACACTCATTGTCAGATTGCGACCAAAAAAACTTTCCAAACACCTTTTCTCCCAATATGATTTTAGAAAATAATGCTTGCTGGGAACCCTGTTCCGAGTCGTTTGTGA
>LRSR01005254.1:6879-36913 GCA_001579985.1 Hypsibius dujardini | reverse complement strand
AACAGGTTGAGGAGATGCCGTTCTCAATCAATCGATCAATAGAAAGAATATTCAATTGAGTTGTTGGAAAAATCAAGCAATCAATTTTACCGCTCATGGTTTGTGGGAATTCGCCAATGCAATAGGGTGGTTTATGTTTAAACCAAAAGAGGGTGGTCCGACTTACAGCCGGAAGCTGTTGCAAACACAACTGTATCCTCGTTATCAGCTACGGAAAAAAACCGGAAAATACTTCTAAAGATGAAAATTTCACTCAACAGTAACGAAGAACAATTCCATCCCAGCCTGGGCATTCATCCAGTCAATCCGAAGGAAAAGCATCAAGCCCCACGGATTCAGGACCGACTACAGCTACGCGGATTGTTGCATAAGAAAGATAGAAGGCTAAAAATTGGCTAACCAAACAATTCACAAATCAATGGGTACCACTACATCTCGGATCGATCTTATTTAGCCACGCCTCAGTTTCTTTTCAAACCCAATGTTGCGTATAACCTTTTCACCTTTGTTCTATCAAGAAAGGTTTTGATAAATCAATTCACACTACGTACAGCCCGATACAACGGACAGCAGATAAGAAAAGTCAATAAAAAAGATGCAGACAGACAGCCAAACAGAGAGACAGACAGAGAGACATACAGACACACAGGTATGCAAAAGGCAGTCCGGCAGACAGACAGACAGACAGACAGACAGACAGACAGACAGACAGACAGACAGACAGACAGACAGACAGGCAAGCAAGCAGGCAGGTAGGCAGGCAGGCAGGCAGGCAGGCAGGTAGGCAGACAAACAAACAAACAATTAAATTATGCTGCTGCTTACCCCTTCCCGTTTAAAAGATTGCAAGGTAGGGCGTACTGGTTTGTTTGATAGTTGATGGCTGACGGGACCATATCCATCGCGTCGTATCCAATGCTAATCCGGTTAACCGTGCCTGTTGCATTACCGGCATCTTGCTGAGGTGCCTGACTGTCCAGCGGCTCGACCCTATCGAGTTGACCATCCTGTAATATTTATCACTCAATCCGCGAGGTCCTCCCCGGAATGATGCAGCAAAGACAGCTGCCCAGTAAGTGTCATACTTCACGGTTCTATGCCAAAAAGAAGCGTGATAGTCTCTGAGACTGATAAGCGGTAGACCCGGTGTCGCAGACATCCGTTGAAGGGTTCACCGTGTCGTCTCCATTTCATACCGCCGATAGAGTCCAAAATCAACTGCTAATACACTTTCAAATAATATCATTTATTTTGAGTAGGTACTAGCCCATAATTCGTCACGATGGGGACCAGGACAACTGATACGACTAAGGAAAGGCAATAATACAAGGAAAAAGTTTTTAAAAAAAGCGTGAAATAAAATTCCTAAAACTATTGTACTCTTTGATCTACTGCATAAAGAAAAGAAATATGGTTCCAGAGATAATAGAAGCCTTAATGGCGTTTGCTAGTTTACTTTTCTGGAAAAGGCCCGTAAGTAAGATTTACAATGAAATTTTCAGAATCCTTATCATTTTCAAAAAATATATAATAATGCAATTAGTAAAAACAAAATTTAATAAAAACATTCTTAAAACCAGTCTGAGTAAATTAAAATTATAAATATTTAAAAAATATTTAAATTATTAAATTATATTGAATATTTAAATTAAACTGAATATTTAAATGAATCGAAATATTTAAATTAAATTCAATAGTTGAATTGAATTAATATTTAGTTGCTAAAATGATTCAAAATAGTTCAAGTCAAATTTTGCTTTAAAATTTAATTTGCAGTTACTAGTATTGGGGGGCAGTCTTGTGGCCAAAGTCACAGGAAATAAATCAAATCTGAATGCCATCAAATTCCATCGCATTGCCATCAAATTCCACACTTCGGTTATCTATTTTAAATTTTTCATGCTGCTCCTCAGGTGTTTCATGGATTTTTCGTAAAACTAAAATATCGATCTGCAAAGTCTTTGCAACCGTTCTTCGTATTCGGGGTGGAAACTTGGGACGTACAATTTGAGTCTTCTTTGGATTCAGAAGACGTACGAGTTATCATTCCTGCCATTTTCACGCCATCCCCGTCCCTTTCCCTTCCGAGCGATTTCAAATCATCGCCGAAGTACCGAAGCAGCCCTGCGAGGAATACAAAACGAATTTACAATCCAGTTAGATTGCGTCGGATTAGCGTTCCAGGGAAATTTGTTTCCGCGGAGATTTCCTTCGGTGTTTGAAATCTCTTCCTCTGGCGTCTGCGGTTCTTCGCAGTTTTCTTGCAGTTTCTTTCGACTCATTCCCCGAAGCTTTTGGCACCGAAGAGGAAACTGTCTTTCATATTGGAAAACGCTGGTGGCGGAATTTTTCACTGACAAGCAAAATAGTTTCGGGCGCTTTTCGGAAGGACGCCGCGGAGATCTTCCCCTCTGCTGGATTGATTGATTTTGCGCACTTCCCGTTCCCGCTTGCCCTGAAGCTCTGGAGACCAAAATCGGCATTGGATTTTTAACAGTAGGATACCCCGAGGAGCACTTTCAAATTAGAGCGGAAAAAGTTTCGGGTAGTTTTTCGGAGAAGGAGAGCGGCAGCGATTTTTCACTCTCTGGAGTCGCCGATTTTGTCTTAGTTTACTCCCTCCCCCCTCCCCATTCACCCGGAGCTCCGTGTTCTTGAAAGAATTGAATTCTGCATTGGTTAACACCGAGTGACTGCTCTTGTACTGACTTTGGGAGAAGTTTCGGGTATTTTATTGGAGGGAGCCGCTGAAGACGTCCCTCATTTTTCATGCGAAATTCCCGGTTTCCGCTGCGGAAATGTCCTATAACTTGACATCCTACACGAAATATGTTCAGCAACGGAGCGCTGCAGTCTCCTGTCCCGGGCTGTACTGTGGAAAGACGGTACTGGGCAGTGGTGAACTCTCGGAATGCTCGGTACGTGGGAAAACCATCCTTGTATGATAACAAAATCCCTGTTCTGAATGAGGCAACTGTTATAAAAAAAACGGTTTTAAGCCCTATCGTTTCCTCCCGTATGTGTAATGCGTTAACGTGTAGCACGACAGGGAACGTGCATAAAAAATATTCTCAATTTCTATTGGCTCGGATTAATTAAGGCGGGGCTTATTTCTACAGGGACAGTGTTAGCATGCGCCGTGTTATTTTTCCAGGCTTGCCCACGAGGTTCTCGGCCGGATCCCAACGATGATATCTGCCATCCCTGCGTCAATACCTTGTTCTTATATGACTGGATGTATTTAGCATTTATGGCGCTCTTGCCGCTCATTCTTAACGGCGCTATCCTTGATATGGTCTTTCGGAACTGGCGGAAGTAAGTCATACTTGATTAAAGTCTTCTTCGTGCTGTCTTGCCTGATCATCTCTCAAAAAGGCTGTCTGTCTGGCTAGCTATCTGTTCGCCTACCTGCCTGCCTTAAGCCCTGTATGTCTTGTGTGTCTGTCTGCCTGTCTGTTTACCTGCTGTCCTTGTCTTCTTTTGTCTGTCTGTCTTTCTTTCTTTCTGTTTGTCTACCCTTCATCTGCCCCGTCTTTGTGTTTGCGTTTAGTGGTAACTGTCTGTATATCTGCCTGTGTTTTTGCTGGTCTGTCTGTCTGCTTATCTGTCTTTGAAGTTGTCTTCGGTACAATAATTGTTTATTTCAGGCATACGTATGTGCTTCTGCAGCTCTCAAATCTTTGTGAAGCTGCCCTGGCGGCTTTCCTAACGATAGTTTTATTTCGCTCAAAGGAGGACGGCTCTTTCAGTGTAAGTGTGCCTTGATTTGTAACTGGAATAATTTGCGGTTCTTCTCGATCGAAATTGTTCAGGGCTTCTTCATCTCCCTGCAGATTAAGTCCTGCGGCGTCAACCGTTTGACGGACTGGTACACTCTCTTTTTCAACCCCAAGCCGGATTACGTCAACTCGGTCCGCTGTACACAGGAAATTGTCTACCCATTGTAAGATTTATTTTCCCCATAATTCCTCATAAGAGCGCGAGCGGTGCAGTGCTATGTGATCAAGCTGGTTTTTTTCTTCAGGTATTCGATGGTGTTCGCGTACATTTTCTTCTCCCTAATCTTCATGCTGGCTTTCCGTGGCCTCCTGGCACGCTCACCCTGGAGCCACGACTTAGCGAAGAATGCCATCTTGGCTTCGCTCTACCAGTATCCAGTGTGGCTGGTTATGCATGCCTGCCTAGCGGGAGTGATATGTAAGGAAAACTCTGTGGTGGACTTGTATTATGGTATTCTGTCTGGCTGTCGATCTTTGTCTCCTGTTTGTCTATTTTTCTGCCTATTTGTCTGTCAACCTGTTTGTTTTTCTGCCTCTCTAATTCTCTATCTGTTAATGTGTATGCCTGTCGGTCTGTTTGTCTGTCTCTCTGTCTAGCTGTATGTATGTTTGTCTGCCTGCCTATCTGTCTGTCTGTCTGTCTGTCTGTCTGTCTGTCTGTGTATCTCTATCTGTTTGTCTGCCTGACTGTCTGTTTATCTGTCTACCTCCTAGTAGATAGAGTCGGTTGCCTGACCGTCCACATGTATGAAGTGAAGCTGCGCGATTCAGACTCTTTTCACGATTCACCCGTATTCTATGCTTCACATTCGTTCATTGCAATTTGCAGATTACGTCTTTCCCTACGCCAGTGTTGTCCTTTCCGTGGTCAGTTCTACCGTTCAGTACGCCATCACGCCTGACCAGGTGGGGTTTCAGTTTAAACTGCCATTCTTGTCACCTTGTTGATGTCATCCACGTTATTGACATCTTATCTCACCCTGTTCTCTCTGTCGTTTCAGACTGTTTCAAAGCTGTGCCGGAAACTCTTCACCAGTCCCCACAGCCTGACCATCCTGCTGCTGCACTGGCTAGTCCTCGCGTTCGGCGTTCTCTCGCTCGCGCACTTCCCCTCCCTCATCGCGTCCTACGCGGTGTTCCTCAGTTGCATCCCCGTGCCCACGGTGGTCTACATCAGCACCATCCGTTTCACGGACCCTACCAAATACTACGACTACTTCGAGTAGACTCAATTCCCCCCCCCCCACTGCCGCGCGACTCAACCGCATTCAGTGTGTGTGCGATCTGTATATCTGTGATAGACTTGGAGTTTTCAGGGATGTCTACCCCTTTCAAAACACCTTTTCTAAACCGTTTTTATTTATTTCCTTTTCCGCCAATCTTTCCGAATTCTTTATTTGACCCTCATAAGACAGTTGTAAGATAGCCCCCGTTGTCTTCCACTTCCACCGCGTAGTGGATTACCCCAACGGATCTAGGCACCTTTCTCTGATACGGCGACGGTAGTTCGGGTATTTCCCAGCCACTCCTGTCAGCCATCGGGGCTGGACTCTCCGGTGGAGGCGGTTCGGATGTGTACTCCAACGTGGTCACGTCCAGCTCTTGGAAGCACTGAAAAACATCCCACCTCTTGGAGAGGATTCGCTTCCGGACAAACAGGAATTTCGTCAACGCGCTCACCCCGACGATGGTGAGTAAGCTGATGAGCATAGCGAAGGTTCGAAAGGGAAAGAGCTGAATCACCGTGTCTAGGTTTCCGTCACCGGTGGTGTCGTGTTCCGCGTAGTAAAAGTAGCGAACAGCCGCCGGCAGACCGAGGATCACCTCCCCGCCGAGGAGACGGAGGACCATCCCGACGAGGTATCCCGCGAGGGAACCGTAAGTGTTGACGCTGGAGTAGTAGAGGACCAGGACGAGCTGCGGGAAGAGGACACAGTAGACCAGGTCCGAGCAGAGGAAGTACAGACCGTAGACGGAGGGGATAAAGATGGCCAGGACAGTGGCCATCGCTCCCATTGTGAAGACAGCGAACTTCATCACCCATAAAATTTCGCGGTCCGAAGCCTGGAAAGGTAGCCATTGATTGAAAGCCCAATTTCGTTATATTAGGTCAAGTACCGTATAGTGTTGTTTAAATCAACTTTTAGAATTTAAATTCAATTTAATTTTAATTGGGCAAAATGTGATTTTAAAATCATTGAATCCAGCATAAAGTTAAACAAAATTTAAAAAAATTAATCTAAAATTCTCTTATCAGTTAATTTAAATCGTTTACATTAAATATTATATTTTTAGTTTATGAAGCCATTGTATAAATTTTTAAATCCTGCAAAACTGTCATTTCGCATGTTTCACTTGCTGTTCTGTGATACTTTAATCGCAAAACTTCACGGAATTTGTTCGATAAAATGAGACGGTTTCGGCACTTCAATGCAATTAATCAATAGATAAGTCTCTAGTGGTGGAACAACCGATGCTTCTAATGTACGGGCACGATTGATCGATTGATAATATTTGTCCCATTCCCTTAATTCATCAATCAAGATGTGACTGTAAAACGTCAATAAATTTATATTGAAAAAATAATCTTGATGTCCATCCCAGCTAGAACGCCTAAATTAAATAAGAATTAATATTAGGCGCGGTCCCAAATTTAAATTAAACTAAAACTTGACCTCAGCCAAAATTGATTTTAAATGAAATTTAGCTTAATTTAATTTAAAATAAAAGGCATGTTGTTGGGCATTTTAAGTAATATTTTAAATTAATCTAAACAACATTAGTTGGGTGTTATGGTTTACTTTGGGGCGGACGAGGGGTCGATAGATGTTCCACGCAAACATGGAGCTCGCACTGAGGATGGAGGAGTCCGCGGAGCTCATCACGGCCGCGGAGACAGCGCCCAGTCCGATGAAGGAGACGAAGGCTGGGTTGAAGTTCTGAAGGACGAGCGGGAGGATCAGCCGCGCCTCGGACTCATCGCCGTTCGCGCCGGGCGTCCGTCCGAAGGTTGTGTTTGTCCAATCTGAACATATGATTTATTACAGTTAAAGGTTAAACGTATTTTGTGAAAGACAAATCGAGGTAGATGTTTTTACCGGCTGATGATGCGATTGCGCCGATTAGGATGGAGGGGATGCACATGACGGAGCAGCCTACAAAGGCGACGTAGCTTAGGAGCTTGGCTCCTCGCGTGGTTCTTGAGGACAACACTCTTTGAAAGTACGCCTATGCAGAAATATATATCCGAAATATATATATATCAATTCAAATCATTCAAATGGAATTATATTTTCGTTACGAAGTGGCTATTTTACCCTCGCTGTATACATCACCAGGGACTGAAATAGCGCCCCTGGTATTTTACCCCTCCTGCTGTCCGTCCATTGTTCGCCCGCTGTCCGTTCATCCGTTGTCCGTCCGTCCGGACGGACAACGGATAGACAACGGACGGATTGAAAGCGGACGGACGGACAAACAGATAACGGATGGACAAACGGACAGCATGGGGCGAGTAAAATAGCAGGGGCGCTATCTGGGCCCCTGGGGATGTGTACAGAGATGGTAAAATAGCCAGGAATCTATTGGGCACAGGGAGGGATGAAATAGTCGGGGTGCTATTGGGCCCCACACACTAAAAGGAAGTGGTAAAATGGTTGTAGCCTTTTTTAATCTTTTATATTAGTATTCTTGACGTTTTACAAGCACAATGAGACGTCTTCACCTGCCAAGGTATGCCGCCCAACAGCAGAACCATGTAGCTGTCAATGTAGCTTCCGATGGTCTTTACTTCCAACTCTCCCAGCCAGTGATCTTTCGTTGTGGAGATCGGGGCAACTCGGTCATCCGTCAGTGCAAACGGAACGCATATCCACTGTAGATATAGAAGCGAAATTTAAAGAATTGCCCTATGGGAACCCTGGTAAGATCTAGGTATAACTGTACCAGTCCCACGAATATGCAAATGAGCTGTACGACGTCCGTATACGCCACGGCGTAAAGTCCACCAAACATGGTGTAGGCCACAGCAATGATGGCCGACACGATCACCGACAAAGTGTCGCTCAGTCCGACGATCACTTTTATGGTTGCCCCTATCTCAAATGAGGAGAAAGTTCGACATCATTAAAACCATTACTAGTACTAGTACCGGGTTCTCGTGGCCACTCGGAGGTGTATGACGCCAGACCTTGTACCAGACCTTGAGACTCGCATTTTTGGTGAAAACCTAATTGTCAACTTTGAGGCACAACTTTTAAGGGTGATTTGTAACCTATCTAAATAGTAACTAATTTTTTTCAAATAAGCTTGTTTAAGCTTTCATTTGAATCCATGTTTGTCAAGATCGTGCATGCACCTGCTGTACTACTAGGAAGCATCCAAGCTGCTGTGACTATTGGGAAAATGGGCCTGTAAGGCTGGCCCAGTTCTCCACTCGCCAATCGCCGCACATTTGACCAATATTTTCTAAGTGTTCCTCTCAACTGGAATTAATTGTTTTTATGAGAGATTGAAAATGTCCTCAATGGGGCATTATATCATCGTAGCTAGGGTTGGGGTAACCTCAATGACTTTTGCTAGTTTGAGTGAAACTAAAAGAAATTTTAGAATCGAGTAGCAAATGAAATGTGTCATCTAATGGAAACAAGCAGTGCAAGATTGTTTCCACGCCACGCCGCGATTTACTTCAAAACTGTAACCGCCAAAAGTATTGCTGTACCCGGTACACGCTTGGAACGGCCAAACTGGGCTGACCTAAAACAGCTTTCACTGTAAGTTATTTATCGGTTATTAAGAATTTAAGTGGGAAAAAATAAAATATTAAGTTAATCAATTGAACTAAATAATTAAAATGTCTACACTTACTAGAAAAACTAAATTCGAAGTAATGTAACGTGCTCCTTTAGTAATTAATTTATGATGAAGTAAAAAACTGATTACTTGATTAACTTTAGCTTTTCCTGTCTCAAATATAGGCCAAGCTGCGAAGTACTACCATACCCAGTGCGGATAGAACGGCAGCAGACCAAAACAGTTCCCCGAGCAGTGCCGGGATGAATAACAACGCGCCCATTCGATGGCCGAATTTCTGCTGAAACGGATCGAGCATGGTCACGTAACCAGCACTCCGCATTTTCTCCACGAAAAAGTAGCCCGCTAAAAAAAACCAAATTCCCCCTCTTTTTTACTGCATATTATCAGTAAATTAGTTACCATAATTTTTTGAATCGAAGCATACCAATGAGCAAGCTGACAGCATACCCGAAGGGTCCTTGACACCAGACCAGTCCGTTACCCTTACCACCGCGGAAGACCACCTCGGCTGTGCCGTTGATGTAGCCCCCACCGACCCACGTAGCTGTTCCCATACAACAGAAGACCGTCATTATTCAACAAATACCAATGAAAAAATTGGTCATGTTGAGTTTCTGCAAATAATCACCGGTCATGGTGAAAATTCCCACCACTGTTCCGATATTTCGTCCGGCCAGCATGACTTCCTCGCTGCTGGGTCCTCCTGCATCAGCTGTCGTCTTCTGCTTCCGTCCCGCCCATATTCCCACACCAAGAATAATTATGTAAAAGACAATGACTGCTGACAGTCCCAGAACGTCAACCATGACGGAGGACTGATGGCAAACCCGATTAAATATCGCACCGGGCAAATATGTGGTCCTGCAAATTCCGTTTATTTTGCGACTGCCGCAGCTAGACTTATTCCACAAGGAAGACCCATTAACGGATCGACCGCAGTCTGCCGCGCTTTATGGGTTGTCTAGTGGATAAATCAGATTACGACTACGAGTTCGCGTGGGGTGCTATCGTTCCTTCACTTCGCAGACTTACGGACCGCGGAGGATCAAGGGCTGTTAAATATATCAGCAAAATGGCTCAATGACGCCATTTTATTGGTCGTTCGATGAGCAAGTTGTCTCTCACTATTCCACAGCTCGTTGCTGGTAAAAATCTGTTCACTGTCGCACGACATGTGGTCACACATTTGTTTGATTGGCTTGGCTTAATATACGGTGATACATTGTGTAGAAGTATTATAGTAGAGAAATTGCGCTCGTCAAGGTTTACTATCAATCAAGGAAACACATCAAAAAGTGTTGATGAACAAATGTGAACAAGAGATCAGCCAGAGCGGCAAGGGAAATCGATCAAAGAATTTAGGCAGAGACGCGTTTTGATTACCTGGGGGTTGCAACTCTAACAACACCCCTGTGGGCGCCCACTGGGGGTCCAGCTAAGGTCTGGACCCCTGGCATTACAAGTCGATCCAACATTTTATGCGTAACAAAAAATATCTTTGGGGCTGATGTAAATAACAAAAAATAGTATAGTAAATATATGAAACAGAATAAACATAAGCCAAAAGTTAGATTTAATACATACATTAGATTTGCTAGGTGTTATTTACTTAAGTCCAATATGTACTTTATGTTCAGCGTATAATTTTGGGTTGAATGACAGTTGCAGGGGTCCAGATCTCGGCTAAACCCTGAGGGGGCGTTCCAGGGAAGTTGCCCGGAATGCCACCCCCAGGTACTCAAAACGCGCCTCTGAATTTCGGAAATGCGCTGAACGCGTTTGACTGTGCTGTCAGGTAGGCGATCTGTCAGCAACCTGTCAGCCAATCAGAATTGTTCCTTTTCTACCCATGCAGCCCATGTTCACTCGCCCATTGATACCTTTTTTAATGACGAGCGCAATAGCCTTATTATAAAACAATTCGTAGCTTAATTCATTAATGATAATAAATTACTACAAAAAATACATACAGTCATTCATAATACATTAGGAAAATTGGGAAAAATTATGAATTAAAGTGCAGTTGATACATAACCGAGATTGTCTTCACCCTCCGTGGCAAAATGTATAACACTAACAGGTCTCAGGCCGCGTCTCTGATACGGCACCGGTGGTTCCGGCTTCGTTTCCGCCGGCTCCCAACAATTTCCCTCCGTCATCGGGGAAGCTCCACTCCACTCCGTCGTCATCGGGGCTGAACTTATGGGCGGTTCGGACGGGTACGACAGCCTCGTAATGTCCAGCTCTTCGAAGCACCGAAAAACATCCCACCTCTTGGATATGATTCGCTTCCGGACAAACAGGAATTTCGTCAGCGCGCTCACCCCGACGATGCTGAGTAAGCTGATGAGCATAGCGAAGGTTCGAAAGGGAAAGAGCTGAACCACCGTGTCTAGGTTTCCGTCACCGGTGGTGTCGTGTTCCGCGTAGTAAAAGTAGCGAACCGCCGCCGGCAGACCGAGGATCACCTCCCCGCCGAGGAGACGGAGGACCATCCCGATTAGGTATCCCGCGAGGGAACCGTAAGTGTTGACGCTGGAGTAGTAGAGGACCAGGACGAGCTGCGGGAAGAGGACGCAGTAGACCAGGTCCGAGCAGAGGAACCACAGACCGTAGACGGAGGGAATGAAGATGGCCAGGACAGTGGCCACTGCGCCCATTGCGAAGACAGCGAACTTCATCACCCAAAGAATTTCTCGATCCGAAGCCTAAATATATAAATGGATTATGGAACATGATTTCGGAGAAGACTGGGTCTTTTACTTTCGGGCGGACGAGGGGTCGATAGATGTTCCACGCAAACATGGAGCTTGCACTGAGGATCGAGGAGTCCGCGGAGCTCATCACAGCTGCGGAGACCGCACCCAGTCCAACAAAAGACACGAAGGCGGGCGTGAAGTTCTGCAGGACGAGCGGGAGGACCAGGGTCGCTTCGGAGGCTTTGCCGTTTTCTCCAGGCATCCGTCCGAAGGTGGTATTGGTCCAGTCTTGAACGGATTTTTTTGACAAGTAATTATCTCGTTGCCCATAAATGTGTATTAGTATCACACTGCATACTGGCAACCCTGCATTCTACCTGCGGAATATGCAACGGCTCCGATGAGGATCGACGGGATGCACATGACAGCGCATCCAAAAGCGGCAACGTAGCTTAAGACTTTGGCTCCATGGCTAGTCCGCGCGGACAATACTCTTTGAAAATACGCCTAAAATCGTTTTTGTGATCAAAACAGATCACTTGAGGAAGAATTTCTAGACGGATTATTTATGTATTATATTTTTTAATGTTTTCCGCCTGTTTTCAACTTCACTGAGCAAGTCCTTGCTTCCTTTCTTTTGAAATCGAAAGTATGGCTGCTTCCGAGCTACCGGTACCTGCCAGGGGATGCCTCCGAAGAGAAGGACCATGTAACTGTCAATATAGCTGCCGATACTATTAACTTCCAGTTCACCGAGCCAATGGGATTTTGTGGAGGAGATGGGGACTACTCGGGCATCCGTTAGAGCGAAAGGAACACATATCCACTATACAAGTAGACAAAAACCCAGCGCTGATACATTACGTACTCGTACTTGTAAGCGAATGCATCTAATCAGATCCTACATACAAGGTACCTTACCAGCCCTATGAATATGCAGAACAGCTGGACTACGTCAGTGTAGGCCACAGCGTAAAGTCCGCCGAACATGGTATAAGCCACAGCTATGATGGCCGATACAATGACCGACAATGTGTCGCTCAGCCCAACGATGACGGTAATTGTTGCCCCTTAGATGTAGACCTAGTTACAGACACAGAAAAAGACACAGAAACAGACACAGACACAGACACAGACACAGACACAACACAGACACAGACACAGACACAGACACAGACACAGACACAGACACAGACACAGACACAGACATCAGCCTACTCTTAATATTTGCTGATACTTACCGAGCGCAGATAAAATTGCAGCCGACCAAAAGAGCTCTCCCAGAAGGGCAGGTATGAATAACAACGCCCCCATCCGATGACCGAACTTTTGTTGGAAGGGATCAAGCATAGTCACGTACCCCTCGCTGCGCATTTTTTCCGCGAAAAAGAACCCAGCTGAAATAATCGATATATTTCAATATTTACGGCGAGCTCGGCATTCTACAACCTCTGTAGATGCGGAAAGATATATTGAAAAGGGGTTAGTGTGTTAGTGAAAATACCAATGAGCAAGCTGACAGCATACCCGAAGGGTCCTTGACACCAGACCAATCCGTTACCCTTACCACCACGGAAGACCACCTCGGCTGTGCCGTTGATGTAGCCCCCACCGACCCACGTAGCTGTTCCCACACAACAGAAGACCGTCATTATTCAACAGATACCAATGACAAAATTGGTCATGTTGAGTTTCTGCAAATAATCACCGGTCATGGTGAAAATTCCCACCACCGTTCCGATATTTCGTCCGGCCAGCATGACTTCCTCGCTGCTGGGTCCTCCTGCACCAGCTGTCGTCTTCTGCTTCCGCCCCGCCCATATTCCCACACCAAGGATAATTAGGTAAAAGACAATGACAGCTACCAGGCCCAAGACATCCACCATGGCTTTTTAGTACCGTCGGTGCACGATCAATTGATTAGAATGTGCATACAGAGAGTTAATGTTCAGTGGGATCATTTATAGGAACAAATACAAAATAATTTACACATCAGCGTAATTAAAAAGGGGTTGTAGGATTAAGGGCTTCTCCTAGTTCGCTGAACAATGCTTTCATCTGAGTATGAGCTTCCAGCTGAGCGCCATATTTATCAAGGAAAATCTGTTTGGATGACCATTCTGCATTGTTTACAACGGGGAAGCGAGCAATATTTGCTACGCTGTTTTTATCTCTGTATGCGAACCGCAGAAAGTTCGTGGTGTTGTAGAATTTTACGATTTTGTGTGTGGACCGTAAACGCGGTCCGCAGCTGAGCTGACGGACGGCTGTATACAGAACACTCGTAAAAGCCCCTTGAGGATCTAAGAGGCCGACCGTCCGATGCTGTGGGAACACACGGGGGATAAGGGTGCAAGTATCATTTGGTATCGGAGATCCTTGCAGCTGACATGCGGAATGGTGTCAACGGAGCATGGAACTCATCCATCTGGTATACTGACATGTAATACCTCTGACTTGCGTATCCGACTACAATTCGTCCCAGACATATTGTACCCCGCCAACTTGCACTCATATACAAATTGAACCAAGAGACATTTCGTATCCCGCTTATTCGAATACGGACATTTAGTTTTTCTAGTTTCAGAATCAAAAAATCTATAAAAACAGGTATTTTGACAGACCAGACTTAGCATTTATGATATCTTGAGATTGTATTGAGGGAGAATCTTCCAGAAAATTCAGAAGATAATAACAGCATTCAGCCGACTGAATCGTTGTTTGAAAACTTTATGAGCAAACTTGACTTTTCTCGTGTGCTTCACGCACTTTGATGACTGGGTATTCGACGACTAAACTCTCTCTGGTGGGTAGCCCTGGTTTTCTCTCACCGGTGGCAATGGCGAAGTATGTGAGACAAATGGGGCGGCCGTGCTCTACAAAAAAGAACGTTAAACTTGAATCACGAGATCGTATGGTCCACAGGTGGATCGATCAAACAATCAGGCAAGGGATGCGGTATTACTGAGAAATAAGAGACCAAAGCGGCGACCCTCCCGCACAGCGCATTGAAATATTGAAGTTGATCGCATTGAGACAACGCTGTCAGTGTTGAAAGGGTTCTGTTTGTGCACACGCTTCGCGGAAGAACCGTTTCCGGCAGGCGGAATACCAATTGTTAAATGAATCCTATACCAAATGTGCCTGCATGTGAAGTGCCGGGGTTTGAATTGTCTTGGTAAGATTTGTCAAGTCATATGAAATGTCTGTGCTTACGAGATGTCTAGGTGCAAGTTGAGAGGTACGAATTGTCGGGATACGATTTGTCTTGGTGCGAACTGTGCGCGCACGTCTGAAGTGTCTGGATTATGTGTCAAAATCTGTGTGTGTGTGTCTTTGTCTGTGCCTGCCGTTGTCCACGCTCGTGGCTTCTTCGATGGATCCCTCAGTCGTTTCGTCAGGATAATACTACTCTCTAGCTGTGGCTGCACGTACCCGGTGTCATTAGGGGCCTTGACGTAACCGCCGGAAGTTCTCTATTTTGATACGTTGAGTCATCGTCGCTCTTTCAAACGATGGATCTTACTCGTGCATGTATGGCGTAATCACACAGTTTCATCGCTAATTCAAGATCGTAAACGCCCCACAATTGCTTTCTTTTAATTCTCTTGGGGCGTGAAATTTTATTCTCACGATCGACATAATGAGCACAGGCAAGGAAACCGGAAGAGGAACACTTGGACTGTAACCGGAAGGAAGCTATGCCATATTAAAACTCTAGTCGGACATATTTTGAACTAAATCACAGAGCACATAAATAAATATCTAGACGTTTACAGCTGAAACACTTCCGTATTTCGAAATTGTGAACTGATTAATTGGCTGAAAACAAAACCTTACGAAACTCGGATAGACTACTACTGTGTGGGTACTCGTGCTACTAGAAATAAGTCTAAATTTAAAGTAGAAGGCCACTGTATATATAAATGTATATATATATGTATATATAAATGCCGAGACCCATTCACATGTCATCCAGTTGTCTTCGTGCTCTCTTCATCGGCGGGTTACTTTTTCCATCTGCGTACTGATTGGGCGGCAAGTCTTCTCTAACTGTGAAGAACCGGCTTTTGGACCCCACATTCTACACTATATATCTGGCCATGCACAAAATCGTCCTCGTCCTTATTCTGTCGATTATTACCTTTTACAGCGCCGGCCTCGTTGAAGCTCTCCAAAATGACAATAAAGCTATCGCCGGTCACGTCAACGGTCAGCCGATGAAATCATCATCCGGTTTGCATAAAGTTTTGGTTCCTCAACCCGGGACAGCCGTGGCAGCAGCAGAGAAGCGGAAAGTTCAGCAAGCAAGTCCTGTTAAAAAGGCGACAATTTCAACGAGCGGTGCACATGGGGTCATTAGCCTGAAGCACATCTTCACTTGCGAGAACCAGTGTTCCTGTCCGAATCAACGGAAAAAAGGCCTCGGATGTGCTTGTCCGCTCGAGGGGATCGAGTGCTTCGGCCAGTTTATATGTAGGAATAAAAAGTGTTCCAATCGTTTGACCGGTTAGCAGGTCTCGTTGCAATCGGCCTTTGAGAACATGGTGTATTTGTTTTTCTGTGTATTGATTTGCCTTTAAAAACATTTTCTTTAAAAAAAACAGACACTGAAATTGTCGTTTATGTAGCAGCGTATATGTGCAAACTGACTGACCAATCCATGTTTTCGGTTTTGCTTCCGACGGCACAAACCGAAAGGAGTATACACCCTCAGACAATATGTAAAATGCAGGAGAAACAATATTTAAAAATCATCAAGGAGTCACGGAAAAGAAGCCACAAAGTAGTTAGGCAAAACTGTTCGCTTACAAACAGATTTTCCCATAACAATTTTTAAGTTAAAGTCCGTCGAAATTGTTTCCAGAAAGATGCTCAAATGATCTTTCGAGTGGCCTGAACAGACTATTTGAACCTGCATGCGTACCGACAGTGCTTATCCATCTGTATGAATGAATAGTAGAGGTCGATCAGAATGGACCCATCGAGAAAAATGAAAGATAGCCGGGTTCGCCCTATAATTGAGTAAAGTATGTTCCTCAGTTGCTCGATTAAACCCAAATAGAGCAATTACATTATACCGTAATTGTACACTAAGCAGAGTCAGTTATATGGTCATACAGTTTCCCAAGCCGTGAGACATGTCTCCTTTTTCTTAATAAATACAATTGCTCGCCTCCTGCCTCACAGCCGACGTCATGCGACGAGTCCACCACCCCTCCCCGTATTTTCTGGCAAATACCTGCAAGGGACAACTTCTATAAAAAGCAATCGCATATTTTATTAAGTAATTGTCCCACACATAGAGGGAGAGGAATCCCGAGAGGCATGTAACTGAATTCAGGCATGAAGCGAGGGACACATGCACTATTACGCTAATAACTCCGTGGCACCTCAGGTTCATAAATGATCGGGTGCGCGCTCTTCCTGCCAAGAAGGATTCTTATTATTTATTAATAATATGATTGCTACTAGAAATCGCGTGCAAAAGACTACCGCGGGAGGATAATGTGACCTGGATGCATATATTGGTGAGAAACAATTTAGTCGCACATTTTCGGCCGGGATATTTTGAAAGGATTTTTAATGTTATTTTGACGTTCATTCCGAAAGCCCTCAGATCAGTTTACTTTATATCTACTTGACTGTTAGAAATGGCTGCTGAATGGCATCCTAACAACAACACAACCGGAAACAACTCCGCATACCTGCACATCCCTTCCTCCGCGGTGGAGACCTACGCCCCACTCGTCATCCTCATCCTCGCTGTATTTCTCAACGGAATCTTCATTGCAGCCTTCGTGGAAGACCGTCAAATTCGTACCCCTTTCAGTGTGTACCTGCTCAACCTGGCCGTCACCGATATCGAGTTCGCCGTTTTAGAAATGTCCGGCCGGTTCATCAACGGCTATTACGATTACTGGCCCTTTACTAATCCCGCTGCGTGTACCTTCTGGCTCTACTGTCAGCTGATTTTCCCGGCGGCCCAGGTGAGCGGCTCGTTTAGGGTCCCTACAAGTCAGAACGACGACCCTCATTGTAGGACCAGGAAGTGGGCAAATGAGCAACATGATTTGTTTTCAAATATGAAACCCGAAAATCGGCCTTTTGTTCCTCCTCAGTTTGAAACTTTTGGGGGTCTGGGGGTCTGATTTCCAACGGGCCCCTGGAGATTTACAGCATTTTCAAAACATCAGTTTTCCATCCCATTTGGGTCATTCTTAAATGTTTTTCATCTCCCATTGGCATTCATGAATAGGAAGCCCCTGCAAACTTCGATTTGAACAAAAAAGTAATTTTTAAAAGTGTTTTGAAATCCCAGGTGGCCTTGGAAATCAGACTCCTACACTCCCACAAGTTTCAAATAATCAGGAACAATAGGTCGAATTTCGGTTTCAATTTTGGAAAAAATGTATTTTGCTTCTTTGCCATTGCTTAGGCTTTGAGTCCCCCTTTCCTTCCCGTGCCCCCCCCTGTGTCCCTGTTGCTTTTACAAGTGCTGACCAAGGTCCTTTTGGGCCATAATTACATTTTTTATCCTTTTAGAAAGCCCAATTGTTTCTCCGTCGTCTAGTGTAAAACCCTGAAATTTGGACATTAGTCGAATAAATGGTGTGGCGATAACCCTGAGAGGGAAGATAAAAGTGGCGCTTTGGTTTTCCGCACAGCACTAGCTTGTTTAATGCCCAATAAAAAGATTTTTTGCACGTTTTGTCAAGAGGAAACAGTAAGGCTTCAAAAAAATCAGTCCATATTTTATCGAGCTTGAGGACATCGTTAAGCATCGAAAATCAGATAAGGAGAGCGGACAAAGAAGGGGAAGAGGAGGGCTTAAGCTACAAATCCCCCTCCCCTTGCCCCATCTTGTCCTCTCCCACTTTCGGTTTTTTTAAATGTCGACCGTTGTTCCCTAACTTGATAAACTGAACAATATTTTTTTCAAAATCCGTTAAGTTTTCTTTTCACACAGTATTTGAACCCCTATATATTGGACTCTGCCCGCACGAATGTTGAGCGGAAAAACAAAATGCCTCTTTTCTCTTCACCCTTTCAGTTTTGGTTACACCATTTTACGTGACCGTTGTCCAAACGTTGGGGTTTTATACCGGGAGATTGAAGAACAGATGGGCTTTCCAAAATTAACAAGTTTAATATAATCACTAAAATGGGCATTGTTCAGCACTAGTAAAACCGAAAATAGCCAAAAATGGGAAAGGGAAAGGGAAAGGGAAAGGGGACTTGTAGCCTAAGCCAGGAAGAGAAGGGAGACTTGTACCCTAAGTCTTTTGTCACCCCCTGCCCTGGTCCTACCATGGGGGGTCCTGGTTGTGACTTACAAGGACCTTAAACGAGCTCTTGTCCCAGGTGAATTCGGTCTTTCTGATCTCGGTGGATCGGTTGGGCGCGGTGTGTTGGCCGGTGGCGTACCGAGCGCAGGTGACAAAACGCAGGTCCCTGTACGTGGTATTGGGGATGTGGGTGTGGTTGAACGCCTATCATATCCCGGGGTTGGTACGGGATCGAGCTCTGAACATGACCGAACCTACGATTGCTACCAGCGACTGCAGGATGGGCTATCAGCAGCCTAGCTGGGCGTTGTGGATGAACATCCTAATCTATGTGGCGCCGCAGGTGCTGTTGATGGGCTTCTGCTGCGTCCTGGTGTGGAAGATCAAGCGCCGGTTTGGAGCGGTCCGTGTGAAGCCCTTGGTGCCGAAATCGAACCCCGGTATGGTCCGAAATTTTCTCTCCATGCAACAATACAGTGTGATTTATACAGTAACTAGCAAAATTGCATTACAGGTAAATTCTCCGATATCGTTACACAGAGTATATTGTTAATAAACTAAAACATATGTCGAATAAATAAAATGTACTCGGATGTATGGAAAAATATTAGATTTTACTGTATTACAAATTGGTTGTTTCGATCTAATATTTAGTGGTTAATAGATTTGTTTACACATGTATAAAGCTAATAAATTTCTTCAATAACCTTCAATTAGTATATAGTTACTGCCTAGATGTACGAGTATATAATCTAGATACTGCATACATAGTTTTGGACGAAATTTTCAATGTATGACGCAGGCGAGTTATATTGGTCGTGGTACCCAAGGTTCAGAACGAAATAGGAGGACCCATTTAAGGTTATCAAATGGTATACTTACATTTCCTCTTGAGGGTACGAAAATTGCGGTCAATTGCTCCGCGCTCAAGGCGACCAACTAATTTCGGCTTCTCAGCCTGGAGAGTGTATTAATAATCGGAACTTCAGTCCTACATACACGTAATTATTCGGAACGCATTTCCAGTTTGGAAAAGCCGCTGTCCGCATTATTACCGGATCTGGTAAGATCCTGCATGCATCTCCGAAACTCAAAGACTATTTCAATTTAATTAAGGCTCTTGCGCGCATGAGCGACGTAAATTTGTACGTGTAAATAATATAGGTCCAAGGCCAGGGGCGACGAATGATGAATTATTAAATTATCAACGCATGACCGGACCGGACGGGAATTTCTGCGATAATAAAAAATTGACGGCCAAGGTCGCTCCAGCGGGTCTCAGGTGTATTGCAAACTAAGTTAACAATTTTACGCTTAAAATGTGTCACCTCCGCAAAACAATATACAGTGTTCTAGCGATCTAGTTGCCCTATACTTAAATACAGTACACACCTTTGGCCAGAAAAATCGGGAGGCTCGATTTGTCAGGAGGCAAATTGTTACCAGAAGGCTGCAGGCTATACAAAGAATTGCTTTGACTTGAGGCGGAAATAGTTGGCCACAAGATCACATGCACTTTTTTGTATAGCCTGCAGCCTTCTGGTAACAAATTACCTCTTGAAAAATCGAGCGTCCCGATTTTTCTGGCCAAAAGTGTACATTGTAAGTAGCAGAGGCTATGTTAAGGGTCCTTTTAAGTCCGAACCAGGACCCCCTCTGTGAATGCAACTGTAGACCATGTTACCAACGCCAGCGCGGTGTTCTTGATTATCGCTACCTATTTTACTATACAGACAACGGAGCGTTACAGCGAGGCCACAACGATATTACCGGGAGGCCAACATCATCTGCCCACGTTGAGCACACCAACTCCGGCGGCACTTTGATCATCTCCAACAACGGGCCCAACCCTCTTCCCGAGGTTTCACCGGCAAACCCACGGAGGAATAAACAATCCAACCTCCAGCAAGCTGGCACTGATCTTTCCCGCCCAGCGCGACTACGCGGGGCTGTGCGCTCACAAATCGAACGCCGTGCCGTGTGGACGCTCCTTGCGTTGGCCACGGTGGTGACGCTGTTCTGGCTGCCGGCAGACATCTACTACTTCATGCTGGGAGCCCACGCGATCGGTGACAGTCCGACGTTTGAGTCGGTTCAGCTGATTCTCTCGTACACCGTAACCATTCTCAACCCGCTGCTGTACCACGCGTTGAATCATGACATTCGGCGGGCTGTGCGAAAGTTGTTTGTCTCAAGGCCGCTCCTGCCTTAACTTCTTCATTTTATTGTATTTTTGTTTTGTTATACGTCCCACTACTCGATTGCGTCTCAGATGAAAACCAAACCTAAAGCGTGTTCCTATGAAGCAGCAGCGGATGTAAATAAATGCCATTTGATCTACACATTTTCAAAAGATAAAAGCCGAAAACGTTGAGTTGAAGAAGAACAAAGCTGGGTTTAATTTGAAAAACGAAAAAGAAGTAGATTGAAGAACGGAAAAACTGAGTTGAAGAACAAAAAAAGTTGGTTGAGGAGCGAAAAAGTTGAGTGTAGAACAAGAAAGGTGGGTTGAAGAACGAAAAAGCTAGATTGAAGAACAAAATCATTGGGCCCCATTCGGCATGGGCTGGGCGCTGTCTGCAAAACATGGGCTGGGTATGGGGGCAACCAGCCTCAGTTGATCGCATTGCTTTGATTTGGCAATCTTTTCATCAGGAATTTATCTTTTCTATTTTCTCCTGCCTCAGCATGTTTTTCCTCCGTCGTAATCACTGCTGACCCGTGCAGAATTTTCAATCCCTTTCTCTCCACGCCGTAGATGCCAAAATGACGACCGTCTCACCGCACCGTCGGCACTCCTCCACCCCGCGGAAGAGCAGTTCCTTTTTGGGATGCGTTGGAGGTGATACTATGCCCCGTGTAAAACTTCGTCCTTCCATGGCAAGGAAGCGTTCCCTCTTCATCAACTACAGCGATTATTCCGATGGGGAAGACCAGCGGGATGTGGTGGACCGACCGCAGCGGTCCGCGCTGACGGATTCCGTGTTGAATTGGAAGGTGGAAGACGTCGCGGCGCAGCTGACTCTGGTCAGTCAAGCCACCTTCCTGGAGCTACAGCCATGCGATCTGCGCAGTTTAAAGTGGTACAACCCGCGGATGAAGAACCATCCAGAGTCGTTGCGGGTCAACGAGATCACCAGGAGGTTCAATTACGACGGGCAATGGACTGTAAACTGCATTCTTCGGGAGGAGGTAAGTTTCCTCGGGCAGAGAGCGCAATTTAACATGGGTAAATGACAGGGAAGGTGTCGAATGAGGACATCCATCTTTCAACATTCTGCACACTGATATGTCATTCAAAATCTTGATTTCTTTAACTAAAATCTTTAAAAAGTAATTTAGTTTTTTTTGAATCGGGCAATTTAAAGATCACAAGATTAAATCGTCTTGAACAAATGATCATGCACGTTAAAGGCATTTTGGGCGAACTTGGGTAGCAACAACGTTGTTAAATTCAGGAGTTAAATTAAATTAAGGAGTTTAATTCGCTCGATCTGTTTTTTATTTGTTAAATCTTCTCTATTTTCAATGCTTAAAATGCCTGATTGGTAGGTCTATAAAGAGTTTTTGCATCATGATTAATGATTTGACCAGATCGATAGCTTTACCATGAAAACTAAGGGGATTTTGGCCGAACTTGGTGAGGCAACTAGTTTTTTTCCATTGACTTGCGTTTTACTTCTATCGTTTCTGATTTTTGTGTCCTATGAATGTAGTTTAATTTAACTATTATATTAATAAAAAAAAGAAATGATCTATTGGTTTGATTTATTTTCAACGCCTTTTGTTGAGATTTTCGATTCGGTGTTTTCTTAAAGAAAGTGTTACATTTTTGACCGAATTTGTTTGCCCCTTCAGGTCCCGAGACATCGTGCCGAAGTGATGACCCACTTCATCCGGGTTGCTAAACGGTTGTTCGAACTGAACAACTTCCACACCAGCTACGCTGTCTTCTCCGCCCTCCAGAGCGCCCCGCTGGATCGGCTGCGCCACACCCGGGAACTCTTGGCGAAACGTGATCGAGTGGTACTGGAGGATCTCGCAAGCGTCTTCAATCCGGAAAATAATTGGCAGTCCTTCCGGGATTATCAGGAGAGCGCGGGCTTTCCCAGAATCCCCCATATCGGTACGATCTTGTCTCAGGGATAATTAGTCGTCGCTTCAGGACTAAGGAGGTTGAGACGAGGGTGAATGCGTCTGCTTGATCGTGTATCTAGATAAGCCAAATTCTAGAGGGATAAACTGGCAGGCTGGCTAATCAGACAGACATTCAGTCAGACAGACATTCAGTCAGACAGACAGACAGACAGACAGACAGGACAGGCAGGCAGGCAGACAGAACAGGCAGTGAGATGGATTCGCAACATTATGACTGGCTGGAAAGGAGGCATTGATTTAGTTCAATCAATGACATGCCATCAAAGAGAGAGAAGAGGACATTTCAAGATCCTTGTTTAGTGCCGAAAGTCTTGTTATCAAGTCTGAAAGTGTCTACAATATTTACTCAGCCGGCCCGGAATCATATGTAGTGCGCGCGCAACTTGGACATTTGTGCGGACATCTTATCTCATCTCTCTTGTTCTTTCCCCCCATGTAATCAACACTGGTATTTGCTCTTTGAACATCTCTTCAGTTTTACAAACAGCGGACAGACAGACCGGCCCTGTTTGTGTGTGTTTGTCTGGCTGGTGTTTTGGCCTCAATACAACATAACAGACGCGTACACAGCATCCAAGACTCTCTTCACACATCCTTAAAAAATGTGCTAGTGTTGTTTAAACAATGTATTTAAAAAAATTGGAAAAGTTTATTTCAGATTATTTCTGTTTTAAAAGTTATTGATTCATGGACTAAAAAAATTAATCGAACATTTGTTGATTGAAAGAATAATTAATTGTCTCCATTGAATTTAAATTATTAAATTACAATAGTAGGGACTCTTAATTAATCGACTGTCTGAGATAATTTATATTTTATTATAATTAACTAGCATGAATTTGTAATTTTTCTTTCTTTTCCGACAGGCTTCTACAAGACCGATCTGATTCACGCCTACCACGCCTACAGTAATGCCGCTGAACGGGATCGCCGGATGGCAGTCATTGAGCAGCGTGTCTTTGATCTCTTCAATCGCTCCAACTACGGATTCCTGGAGACGCCGAGTGCCGCCCTCCAGACTTACCTCAAAAGTTTGCGCTACCTAGAGGAGCTGCAGCGGTTCGTGGATGATGAGAATATGAAGCGGTCGCGACGGTTGGAGCCGGATCCGCAAGAGAAGACTGTGCGCGAAAAGGTGGGGAAGGGAGGCATTTTTTAACTTTTTACTTCGAGAATTGAGTTTCAATTAATTCGAATTTAAATTACATAAAACCTCAGTTAATTTGATTCTAAATTGCAAAATGTTGCGCAGTATGAGGCAAAGCGTGGATTTCGGCTCACCCTCCAGTTGGTCGATAAATCGGCTCACTCACTTCTCCTTGACGGCATCCGCTTGATTGTTTGATTTCCAGAAGTGCTATAGTATACTAGGATATAGTACAGCAAATCAAACAATCAAGCACCAGCCATCAAAGAGAAACCTGTAAATGAGCCTATTTATCGACCAAGTAGAGAGTGAGCCGAAATACAGACTTTGCTTCATTCATTATTTCATTTGGGTCAATTTTTTAAATTTGGGTTAATTGTGTAATTCGTATTCTGGTTAATATTTAATTTTCAATTCATTTTCAAGTAAAAAATATTCCTAATTTTGAAAAATAAATATTTATGCTGACTTTGCGAAATCAGGTTCAAGAGGCGTCGCCGTCGTCGTCATCACTGCTGGGTAGTGGCGGGAAGAAGCGCTCGCAAGTGGCGCTGGAGAGTTGTGAGACATCCGTGGCGTCGTCGTTGGATGGCGGTGTCAAGAACAAGACCACCAATCTGATTGACGATAGCCATATCGAGGTTCGTAATCTGGGCTGGGTGGGGCGCCGTCGTGTGGTTAGCCGGCACGACGAATTAACGGGTCATGTGGGGCGGCGTAAAGTGCGATTCGTGCTCGCGCTGCTTCGGACTTTTTCTTGAGAATGGGTATTTTGACTTCTGCTCCGGGTGGCTCGGTGTCACTTTCTGGCAGCACCGGATGTCTCGGTTTCTGTGTCCGTGTTCGTCAGAACTGAATTGCAAGGGCGTTAGTGTAGTGAACCACATCTGACGTAACTTTGCTACTAGTTAAAGTTAATTTTAATTTTTTTTAATTTAATGTTTACAAATTTTAGAAGTTAAGTTGGTTTGTTTAGTACGAACGTGAATTAATTTCTTAGTTTCTCATTTAGGTTATTATTTATTTGCCGTATTCTGATGCACTAAATTAATCGATTTTTTATTTGGTTGTTTTCCGCCTTTATCCAAACTGTCTCCAGTATCTTGTCATCTCAACGGATTCAGATCTCGCTATTGTTTTTCTCGACATGTGACTGAATGTCTTCCACGTTGACTGCTACTAGTCTGTTCCATGGCTGACTCACTGTCCGTCTATTTTGCCTGCCTGTCAGATGTGATATTCATGCCTCTCAATCTGTCGGCATTCAATTTCCATGCTTGTTTGGCCCTCGTGTAGGGCGAATTCAATTCAGATGAATGGCATGAGAATCTATAACGTTATTTCTTTTCTTAGGCACAAGTCGGACTGGAATCTCTCTCGCTGCCGTCCTCTGCGAAACACTCGCTCCGGTTCAGCAGTCAGTCGTCGTCTACCTCCTCCGGCGGAAATTCCCTGAAAAGCTTGCCCAGCCTCCTACAGCAGCAGCACTTTGAGTGGCAGGGCCTCCTCGAGCGGAAGACAGTGGTGCGGCGTGGCCGTTTCCAATACTTTCCCCGCTGGAAGCGTGTCTGGATCGCCATCTGGGGCGTCAATCTCATCACCTACAAGCCGCGGAATCCCTTCCGTGCCTCCAGCCGGGATCATTTTCAGTCGACACCGGCGACGGCGGTAGTGCTATCGGGATGGAAACTCCTGACAACGGGTGCGCTGGACGTGGTGGAGAAATCGAAGATTGCCACGCTGTTGGAGTTTACACTCATCTCCGCTAACAGCGACACGGTGTTGCGACTCAAGACTCAAAACGTCACGGAATACCGAGAATGGATCAAGTTTCTGCGTGGGGCCATGGCCAAAGGTGAGAACGCATGTTTGGACATGTAGCCGGACAAACAAGCAGGCAGGCAGATAGACTAGATAGATAGACAGTCAATCAGTCGATCAGACAGACAGACATGCAAGCAATTGATCATGTCTGAGGAATCCCTTTTGAGACAAACTAACGACAACCTGTCTTGCATTTGCAGCTGATCATCCGGCAAACTTAATAAGTTTCGATGTGTGATATCGTGTCTGGCTGGAGTTATTACGTATCTGGACAAGCCGTGCCTGTCTGCTCCGTATTGGAGCCTCAGTTTTCGTCGTCAGCTCAGACGGCCATAGTATTAATTCTCTCGAAGCCAAAGAGTGTTTTTTGGTGTGTTATCCTCCCTGTCTATTATCTCCGCAACTCTGCTCCGTCTCGCTACCCACCTTCTTAACAACGACTGCCTGCCTGAACGTGGAATCTTCCTCTCGGTATTTTTTGCTCATATTTCGCTAGGTTCCGGAGTTTTATGCCTCTATCTTGTGTTTTGCTTTTTTGCTCGACTCTGTTTTAGAGAGTACAGTACTTCCTCTTTTTTGTATTATGCCGTTGCGCCTACAGGATCCGTTTATTTTTTTCTGCAGTATCTTGAGCAATGGGGGATGCATTTTTTGGTTCGGTCAATAATGACGGCCCACAAACTTTTGTTTTCTCCTTTCCGTTTTTTTTGGCTACATTGTCGCAGAACTTACGATGTACAGTTGACATTGTGATGGCTGACCAAGTAGTCTTGGTTGGTGGTCCATGAAACTAAGATGGAAAATGGTGTACTGTACTATAATTTCGAGCCGAAAGTCTTCTCCGCAGCGCTACCTGTTGGCGCAAACCAAGTGATTCGAGTCAGCTCCGTGCGGGCCAGAGTAAGTGTTGTGGCTGGAATGGGTCGAGTCATCGTGACTCACTTGTCAGTCGCTGAACCCAATTTGTGTCATTTTTTCAAGCTTTCAAGTGTGAGAACCTCTTCCTTCCTTTGTCGTTTGTTTCCTCATAATCAAAACACATCCTCATTTAAACGCGTCCGAATCCATTCATTTACCGCTAGTCGAATTTATCCCCCACAGTCCGTCGCATCTCATTATGCCCAAAGGTAAGGACCCGTTTCCGGAGGGAATATCGATCGCTTGTCAGGGACGTCGCAAAACGGGTCGCGATGTTTACCCCATAAAAAATTGATCCCGTGCCCGCAGCTGACCTCGCGAATTTTTTCCCACTTCCCCGTGGTTTGTAGGCGCACGAGAGGGTGGAAAACCGGCTGCCGTCGCGAAAGCTCAACGCTCAGCGAAGAAGGGAACGCAGAAGGGGAAGACTCGCCACTTCACCTCACCGGAGGAGCTTGCCGCGCAGGCCGCGCAGCTGGACATTGAGCGGGAGGGTGGCGATCGAGTGAGCGAAAACGATGGCGGAATTGAATGGGGAGATATCGTTGTAACGGGTGTGGTTTATTTCAGATTCGTGAGCGAAAAGCTGAAGGCTCCGGAGAAGAGAGCGATGAGACTTCCAGTTCCGGCAGCGAGAGCGAATCCAGTGACGAAGAGGTTGAGGTAAGCTTTTATTTTTGGTGGATAAAACATCCGATAGACGTAAAGTGGTGTTAAATGAGCTTGCGAGTTTTTTTGTGTGACTTATTGTTATGTAAGAAATGAGTCATCGTGTGTTTTGCTTTTTATCCTGTCGTTGATTGATGAATTGCTTAGTTCGACATTGTGTCATTCGAACTAACGATTGATTGATGAATCAGTTCGTTTGTTTTAACAGTTTTTTTTGTTTTTGTTAGCTGCTTGAATTATAATTTCGAAACATGAATGAAGTGAGTGCATTTTTCTGAATGTTGGCGAACTTATTTGGCAAGACCTCACTTCAGCATGTGAACTAGTAATTAGTAATTTGGCAGTCTGTCAGTTTGATTATTGTGGTTGATTGGCTTATTAGCTTGCCTGAAATTGTGTTCCTTATCTTTTCTTCTTAAGAAGTGTTTCGTTTGAAGGTTTTTCTTTCCTGGTAGGTAGTGCCGTATTTGGATTGATGTTTGTGTTCTTTCAGAAAACAAAAGGAGTGTCGGCTTTGATTGAAATTGAAAATCCCAACCGGGTCGCCGTGAAGAACAAGAAGATTTCCGAGCTAACTATCGATACGTCAACCGCTGGGACTCAACTAAGTCGACGAGAACGGTATGTTTCCCCACTCTTTTCAAGGTGTTTGATCTAGTAAGGTTGATAGTTACTGAGAGATTAATGATTTTCCCAGTGGGAAGTATCCTTTATGCTTAACTTTCTTGTGATTTATGAACACCTTCCGTGTGATTATGGTAATCTTTTTTCTCCATAAACAGCGAGGAGATTGAGAAGGAAAGCGCGAAGAAGCTGCACGAGCAGTTGCGGGCAGAGGGCAAAACCGAACAGGCCCGCGCTGATTTAGCCCGGCTCGCCATCATCCGGGAGGAACGCGAACAAGCTGCAAAGAAACGCGCTGCTGAGCAGACAGGTTGGTTTGTAGTGCCCACTGACAGGCATTTGTCGGATCTGCTTAACCATTCTTGAACTTGTTGCAGCGTTGATTGCTTGATTGACCGGCGGGGCTGTTTGTCGATTGACCTGCCGGTCTGTCTGTTTGTCTGTTCACGTATTCGGCTCTTTCCGTTCGTACGTCTGTCTGTCTGCGAGCATGTCTTCCTGTTCGACTGCCTGACTATCTGTCTGTCTGCCTGTCTGTCTGTCTGTATGTTGTTAGTGAGACTGTCTGTCTGAAAAGTCTTCTCCTTTGTTCCATTGCCTGCCTGTTGGCCGGATTACATGTTTATGTAATGTCTGTCGGAGCAGTTTACTTACCAGCTTGTTCGTCTATCTCTATGGCTGCCAGCCTGTCAGCCTGTAGCTAGACTGCAATTGCATTCGACAACACGAAGTTTGCGTGTTAAAGATACCTTTGTTATTATTTCTCAACAATTCGGTCGTTGTCTGACATCAGCGATTAAGGTAAACCTTACTAATGCCTGTTTTTCGTCCCTTCTCATCTTTGCAGTTAAGGATGCAGCGCGTGCGAGCAAAGCCGAAGCCACACCGAGCTTGAAGAAGGACACCCCCGCCGGCTCGGGCAAGAAATGATGATGCGAATCGTAGCACCTTGAGACTCTTGCAGCAAAGAGATTCCCGTTCGTCCTCTGATCGTCGTTCGTCTTTGTCAATCGATTTTTGTCCTCTTTCGTTTCACGTACGCCTTTCGTCGTCGCCCATCATCGTCATGCTGATGCGCGCATGCGCGAACAGACGCCCAGGGTTTTTATGCGCGTTTTCTTATTGTTCCCCATCCCTCATTTGATATCAGATACGGTAATCATCATCGCCTCTAAAAATAGGCCGGCACCCCTTTTTTCCCCCTAGAGAGTGATTTGTGGCACCACCATCCAAAATTGGTGTCTGTTATATGCCTGATTTTTTACCTGCCCACCATCCAGGAGGGACAGAAACATTTTATGCCCGTGCCCCGCTCATTCTTCCCACCTTTCCGTTTCTGTTCCATTTTTGATGGTAGAGTAAATTAAACATGGATTGTGAGGGGCTACGTCGATGTAAAATTGGTTTGTCAAAATTAGACGCGATGCTTATATCCGGGTAGAGGAGTTATTGAGTCGTGCAATAGTGAACAAGGATGAACTGTCCCTTCAACCGAAGGATGACCTAATTGGTTGGCTGTGTGCTTTCTGGTAGGGCGAATACATGTGGGAATTCTAACATGGGATAATTAAATGAATGGTAGGAAGCGGGTGTTTGTATAGCAATGGTCTTCTCACACATCAGTGGGCAGCCATGTTTATTCAGACACGCGATACGGGTATATATACGACTCCTAAATCTCGAGTAAAAATGTTAACGGCACGGTTCGAAAAACAGGTAAATAGTTTTCTGACACGATGATTAACTATGCGTTCAATTACAGAATTCTGTACACTGACAAAGAAATTACTACACTTGTGGGTCACGGATTGAGATAGATTCTACTAGTTTTTTTCTGAATACGTAAATTTTATTTATTTTTAATTTTATTCGTGATGAACTTTTGTGTGTCGGAGGGGGGAGGGGCATACTGGCTACCGGGTATACGTGCAGTATCGAACATGCACATATACTAGTAAATTCTCGGCACGTTATAATTTAATAAATCCTCGCAATTTAACAGTACAGTAGCTTTATCCAGCCAAAGTTGAGACAGATTTCTTTGGTACATTTTTTACCAGGTTCCCACTTTTCTGATTTTTCCACACCATTTTTTTATGGAAACCCGTGATT
>LRSR01005246.1:0-16439 GCA_001579985.1 Hypsibius dujardini | reverse complement strand
TATCTGCCTGCGCGGGCTGTCTGTCAGTACGTCTGTTTGACTGTCTGTGCATCCCTTTCTATATGCTGCTCTGATTGTCTGTCTGTATCTGTCTGCCTGTACGTCTGTCTGCCTGAGTGGGCTGTCTGTCAGTATGTCTGTTTGACTGTCTGTGCATCCCTTTCTATATCCTGCTCTGATTGTCTGTCTGCATCTCTGTCTGCCTGTACGTCTGTCTCTCTGTACGCTTGATGCCTAGTCTGTGTCTTTAGGACAAGTCAGTGGATGTCTTCATGGAGCCTCTCTGAATCCCTTGAGTAAAAACTGAAAGATGAAAACTAAGGTCAGATCTTTTGAAATCCGCCATGGACAAGTCATCTACACAAACTGCGTCCGAGGTTAAGTGTTGCCTAGCAGCATAGCATGACGTCCTATAAATAGCTTCTTTTACGCTGTAATACTGACCGCCTGGACAAAACCTCGAACACTCTTGTGTTCGAAAAAAAGAAGATTTGTGCGTACTACTTACCCATCACCATCTGGCGGCGGCGGCGGCGCCGGTGAAAAACCATCAAGATGCCGTTCGTGATCGAACGGAAACCATCCTACCCGATAGCGACCAAATTGACCGGGCCCGGCCCGGGGGCGTATATGCTGCCGAGCGCCATTGGTTGGGACGGATTCCAGCACTGCGGCCACAATGTGCGCCTTTACAGATCGCCAGGTAAGGGAGGCGTACAAGCAGACAGACAGATAATCAGACAAGAATTCAGGCAGATACACGAAAGGGTAGGCAAACAGACAGAAACACAGGCAGGCAGGCAGACAAGCAGATAGAAATACGGTCAGACAGAGAAGCAGACACACAAACAGATAAACAAACCAACAGAAAGACAGTCACACAGACAGGCAGACAATTCGATAGAAAAATAGACGGTCAGATAGACCAGCAGGCAGAGAGGTAGGCAAACAGACAGGCAGATAAAAAGACAGACCAAAAAAGAGACAGCTGTTTTCTGCGGCGGGAGCGTGAATTACCGGATTTCGTTGTTGCAGCGTATACCATGCGGAAAATGTTATTCATAAGTAGGTGGCGCGGCCCTAATTTAATCTGGAATGCCGGGATTGCGATGACTGACCAAAGTCTTTCTTAGAGGACGCTGTTGGTTCTCCCGGTCCAGCAGCCCATGCGTATCCCGCGAAAATGGTCCACATTGGCATGGTCCAAGTACCAGCGTATTCCATGGGGATTAAGTTGCCGGACTTGAGGAAAGACACGGTAACAGTTGAGACTCGTTTGTGTGCCGGCCTGTAAGTCTTTCAGTTTTCATCTGCCGGCTTGCTACGTTTAGCCTCATGTTTTACTGTTTGTGCATCTGTATGTCTGCCTCTGCTTTCTGTTAATTTCCCTGCCTGCCTCTCTATCTGCCTGTCTGTCTCTCTGTCTGTCTGTTATCTGCCTATCTGCCTGTCTCTCTCTGTGTCTCTCTCTGCCTGCCTGCCAGCCTGTCTGTCTGTCTGTCTGTCTGTCTGTTTGTAATATGTCGTCAGACGACCGTCGTCTACAGTACCTGCAGTTCTCTCTCTCTCTCTTGGATTACTGTTTACATGCGTAAACTTGTAGACGCCCGCGCCAGACGCATATGACGTTGTAAATCACGATCCCCGGCGATATCGTGCGCCCCACTGGGACATGGCTCTTACGGCTCCTAAGAACAAAGCCAACACGTTCCCTGCTCCGAACCACTATCACATCCCGAAGCTAATCGGAGCGAAGAGTCCTTACATACAGAACCCTCCAGCCTTCAGCATGCGCCAGTAATACAGAGCAATACTTCAGTTTTGGGTGTCTGTATACTGTATTCCAGAAAGAAATGTGACGTTTTTTTTCTAGAAAACTTAACCTTGGTGGTTTTACTGAAGATTTCATTCACACCCCCGGCGCGAATCGGTAAAGACTTTGTCCTGCTTGTTCCTTGACATCCCTGTGGAACCGCATCTTATGGTTTTATGGTTTAGGTATGAGATAGTCCCATTGGAAATGGTAAAAGTCCGGGCTCCGGCCTACACGATGAAGAGCCGGCGGCCAGACCTCGTCGGCTTGAACGTCCCTGGACCGGCGACGTATTCGCCGAACTTGTCAAACCGAGTCAGAGCGCCCCATTACTCCCTGGGCCATAAACACTCCATGTATCTGGCTCCGTTCACGTAAGACCTCCTGAATGACCATGCTGACGGACAGGAGCAGACAGACAGATAGTCGAACAGACAGCCAGACAGACAGACAACAGATGAGCAGACAGACATATGGTTAGGTAGGCAGCCAGCCAGCCAGCGAAGAAGTCAGACGGACAGACAGGCAGATAGATAAAAGATGAGCAGACAGACAGGCAGACAGACAACAGATGAGCAGACAGACATATAGTTAGGTAGACAGCCAGCCAGCGAATCAGTCAGACGGACAGACAAACAGACAGGCAGGCAGACAGACAGACGGACAGATATTCAAGCACGCAGATGGTGATTGTGTTACCTGACTTGCTGTAACTCGAACTTTCGTTATACAGGGTACCAGAACCGGACGTCTTACTGGACTGGGATTAACATCCCCTGATCCACAGAAAATACGAGTCCCTGTTCTATTACCTGCGAGTTCGATCGGTGTGTACTGCGTACGCAGCGTACCGCGAGATAGTACTGTACCTTGTACACACGTGGGAAAAACCTTGCACTGACCGAATTAGGCACTTCAACTCGGGGGCAATGTGCAACAGCCATGCGACGAGTATAATGGCTTAACTTGGTCAGCGCAAGGTTTTTGCCACGTGTGTTACATATACTCACAGTCAACTGACTGTCAGTGGGCACCTTGCAACTGCAATGGGGCGGGGCTATGGTGTGAAAATTGAAAATTTTACAAAATTCATCTCATTCTTAAAAAAGTGCATACATACCAGAAGAAGGAAGAAATTTCTGACCGAATGATCCTCAGGGATGTGTGTCGATGTGTAGTTTAAAGAGCAATATTGCTTATCGGGAAGATCTGTCACCATTCAGACTAATCAACAATCTGAATAAACGTATGTCACAGTCACAGTCACAATGGAACAGCGGGAATGGGGAATCTGAAGTTACCACTGCCGTTTGTGGATAAATACTAGAAAGTAAAAAAAGGAGCTAAATTCCATGAGGAGAGATGCAGTGAAGTCGAGGAAGTTGAAAGTTTGGACCAGAGAGGTGCTGGAATTGTCCGAGGATGCTGCCCATTCCGCCGTCACGATCAGACGGATACGCGCAGAGCCTCGAGCGCCTGTGTGGGATCACAAGGTGGCGGTAACTCCAACTCTAAAGCGTCGGGCAAATGAGCGGCCTTCTTTGGCAAAACGGTAGGGCGGTATTTGTTGGCGCGTTTGGCTGACTGCGGCGAGGGACTGTCGGGGATCTCGCTGTCGTTGGCCCCATCCGCAAAACGATCACAGGCTCTGTTAAAATGGGTAGGACGGTGTCTGGTAAGAACTGGGTGAGAAGAAACAATTCTTCCGGTCCCGAATTCGGTCCCGGTCCCGGATTCGGGTCCGGGTGCACTCACTTCTTCCATTTACACATGTTGCACCATTTGTCGCGCTGCTCCACTCCATAGACCTTGCGACAGCGTCGACCTTTGTTGGTGTCTCTTTTTCGTTGGAGCTTTGCAAGTAGCTAAAAGAAAGATGATAGGTGGACTGATTGAGTTGCTGGTGGAGGTGGACTCTTATACGGAAAAACAATTAGAGAAGGGGTTTAGTCGTACCGTTATGTTGAGGCATATGTTGAGATGGACAGACAAACGGTTTAATGGGCAAACATAATAGAGAGACAACCATAAACAGAGAGATCCGCAGAGAAAAATGAGATAACTCTGACAAGTAGACAGACAGGCAGGCAAAAAGACAAATTCTTGACAGACAATCAACAACAGCAAATAAAGACAGACGATAGACACAAACAGCTAGCCAGATATCTAGACAGTCAACACCAGCAGATATAGCAGACAGATAAAGACAGATAGCCAGATATGCCGCAGGCAGACAAACGTACAGACAAAGTCACATAGACAGGCAGCAAGCGAAGCAAACAAATACAAAGCTAATTCTGTAAACAGACGGGCAAAGCAGATACGCAGGCAGGCAGGCAGGCAGATACGCAGGCAGGCAGGCAGATACGCAGGCAGGCAGGCAGGCATACGCAGGCAGGCAGGCAGCAGATACGCAGGCAGGCAGGCAGATACGCAGGCAGGCAGGCAGATACGCAGGCAGGCAGGCAGATACGCAGGCAGGCAGACAGACAACTGAGACATCTGACACGTAGGCCCCAACTGAAAGGTAATTAAATTCTAGAGTACGCACTAATAGCTGTAACTAACCCCGTAACCACCGCCATTTTTGGCGTACGGATTGACAGCCGGTTGATATGGGGCGGAAGGCTTCTCGATCTTCATCTTCTTCTTGTTGGGAGATCGCTGACGTTTTCCGACAGCCTCGGTCTCATAGGAGTATTCATTGGAGTTGTACTCGAGGTTCTGAACGATCTGCAAACGAACACGCAGCTACGAGCTATCCCTTCACGTCTGTAGGTTTCGAGTTGCCATCTTACCGGATCATCCAACAAGTCAAACGTTTCCTTGCTGCTCAAGTTGTTGTACACTTGATTTGCGGTTCGTTTAGCAGGTCCACCGTACTGGTTAGTGGAGAGCTGTTGGCTCTGAATGGAAAAAAAAGAAATCCACCATGTAGAAGAACCGACCAGCACCGAGTTGAATCAATCAATCAATCAATCTATCGATATAACCATTCCCGCTTCCGTCTTCATATTACACATAACGATATCCTAAATACGATTGATTTCAAATGCTTTTACATTCTACAGTTTAATTTAAATTAAAAAATATTTTAGCCTATTCTACATTGCTATTTAAATTAATCTTAATAATGCTAGCATTGCCATGAGAAAGAGAACTTAAAAGAGATGAACATGTCAAGTACCATATTAGGCCGATCAATCAATCTAGCGACAGGCTAAATATAGAATCGGTATATCACGGGCAAAAGAACGTAATCAATCAACCAATCAATCAATCTAACGACAGGCTAAACATAGAATCGGTATATCACCGGCAAAAGAACGTCATCAATCAACCAATCAATCTATATAGCGATACGCTAAGCACAGATTGGTCTATCACCGGCAAAAGAACGTCATCAATCAACCAATCAATCAATTACCGACACGCTAAGCACAGATTGGTATATCACCGGCAAAAGAACGTAATCAATCAACCAATCAATCAATCTATCGACAGGCTAAATAATGAATTGGTGTATTACCGGCAAAAGAACGTCATCAATCAACCAATCAATCGATTACCGACACGCTAAGCACAGATTGGTATATCACCGGCAAAAGAACGTCATCAGATTGCTTTACCGTTGTTTGTGTGGTGTAATGGGAATGTCCTTCGCCATTTCCATTCGTTCCGTAAGCCGATCGTCCAGGAAAGACATCCGTCCGTGCAGCCTTCACAAGCCACAAAAACCACAACAATGAACTCTTGTCATCCGTTCCATTTGTTTACGTGGACGTATTTGCACAGAGTCACAGACACAGAGCGCGTAATCAATCAACACCGAGTTGAATGAACGTACACCAACACCGAAGAAGTAGCATTATGAGATGGCCTATGGCAAGCAAGCGGCCATCCCAAATATAAACAACGGACACGTGACTTTTTCTTACAAAGCATATGCGACGCCTGTGTACAAATCAATCGCTTTCAAAGGCAATGTCCTAGTAAACTGACAGTTAATTTCTATACCATCATTTGCATCAGGGAAAGAGCCGTTTAAAAGTTCAAAAATATAAATCGAAAATATACCTTTAAAAAGTTAATATTTATTTTACATTAAATATTTCTGCAAAATAAGTTTCACCGTCACTGGCGGGTACCTTCTGCATCCGCATATCCCTGCGGAGATTGCTGCGGATGGAATATTTGACGAGGTATTCCAGGTCGGAGGCGCGGAGGTTCGTGTGGAATTCGCGGCCGGAACTGTCCACCAGAGTGATGACATTTTCCCGGGAGATCGTCACGGGGGGAAGACGGTCGTCGGAGGATGACGCCACGGAAGAATTGAAGGAGTGCGGCTCCTCCTCGTCGGTGGTGCCGTCGTATCCGGTAAAAGATAATGGACTTTTGTCTTGACTGCTTCTCAAACTTTTGTCTTGACTGCTTCTCATCATTCGGCTTGGGCTTTCCAACGCCGGTGGCATCTCCATTTCCAGCGGCGGGAGGATGAAAGGTTCCATAATTTCGGCCAGGCAATGGTCCTCGGATGGGGGCAATTTTTGGTGGGGACGGGCGGAAAGTGGGATTGAAAAAAGAGGTTTTCTGAACCGGCACTTTTACACGTTGAGATCAGGCAGTGCGTAATGCGCGTGATGATGATGCGCGGGTGTAAAAGTGTTCCATGTCAGAGCAGTGGCAAGGCAACCAGTCCCCACGCCAGTAGGCGGAATCTAATACAGTAAGAGATACATAGCGTAGGTGTCACGCCTACCGCGAAGAATTACGTTTCGGTTGTTTCCTCGATTTTGTGCCTACACATGTGGCCAAAATTTTGGGCTGATCGAGTTGAGCCATATGACTTGTGCCATGCGTGGCGTGGCACTGATCCAGTTAAATTGCTCAACTCGGGTAGTGCAAGGTTTTTGCCACATGTGTACACACGCTACTCTCTGCCAGATGAAATGGCTCGCCATTATTCGCGCGGGGTGTTTGTTGGTGTGGTGTTGGTCGTTGATTTGATAGCAAGTCCATTACTTTGGAACTATGGGATTTTTTTCGAAAGTGAGCAACTGGTTTTCGCTGTCTTTAGCCGCGTATCGGTTGGCCTCCGCAGACAAGATTTAACTTCAGTCAGGCTGCTCGGTGATTGCTTGATTGGCCGTTCAGTTTATTGCTTGATTGGTCGTTCAGTTTACTGCTTGATTGGTCGTTCAGTTTGTCGCTTGATTGGTCGTTCAGTTTATTGCTTGATTGGTCGTTCAGTTTATAGCTTGATTGGTCGTTCAGTTTACTGCTTGACTGGTCCTTCAGTTTATTGCTTGATTGGTCGTTCAGTTTATTGCTTGATTGGTCGTTCAGTTTGTCGCTTGATTGGTCGTTCAGTTTAATGCTTGATTGGTCCTTCAGTTTATTGCTTGATTGGTCGCTCAGTTTACTGCTTGATTGGTCCTTCAGTTTATTGCGTTTCATTTTAAATCCACCGGCAAAGTTTACTAAAGTAAAAGCTTGCTTTATTTGGAAGAAAAGTAATATTTTCAGTGTTTAATATTAATAAAGACTACGAATAAAATATCGTAATACATAAAGTACTTTTAGTGATTATAAATAAAATCTCCCTTTATATATGGATCTCTATGTTTTGGCTTGGAACTTCTTGAGTCGTTTGCCGGACTCAACCGACAAGGGGACACTGACGACCGGGCGAATGGAACAGGAACTGGAACTGGAACTGGAAAGACCAGACCAGACACGTGATTTGGCACCTGACCTACATACGACAAATGTGATTGTCCCACTTCCATCTGTCCCTCCCCCAAGCGCCGTGAAAAATGGCTTGATGGACTAAGGAAATGGCCTTTTCCGAATCAGATGGAAGCTGAGCAAATTCACACACACACACATACACACACACACGCAATTCGGCAGTCTGAATTTCAACGCCCTAAATATTTTCCTTTTCAATAAAAAAACAACACTTACCACCTTTTTTCGCTTGTCCCCGCGTGCCCCTTCAAATTTGCATCCATTTTTCAATCCGGCCAGGAAATGATGGGTGACTTTGAGACGAAAGAAGAGCCGTTCTGGCCGGTGATAAAGATGGAAAACGGTGGCCATTTTGGTGGCGGCAGCCATTTTAATCACGCGTCAAGTATGTGTGACCTAGTGTGATGCGGTTTTTGCTCGGGCCTTACGAATCTTTTGGCTCCACTATTTCAGAATCGATGCCGCAGCCGCACATGATGATGCCCAAACCGCGTCAGCCGAGTCTTTTCGAACCGCAGCGAGAGCATGACGAACTGGAGAGTCTCGACAGCGATGACCTTGGATCCTTCGGCGGCGGCCGCTGCACCGGCACCCGCGAGAAAGTCGACTTGGGCGTAGGATTTGAAGAGACGTACGATGAGTCGCTGGACGCGATGTGGAAGGAAGAACACGGCAAGCCGGGGATGAGGACGACGACTTTTGGGTCGTCATTGGGGAGCTCCTTGACGTAAGTGGCCATTTTGGAGCGGTTCTTTCCGTTTTCATAGCAGTGAGGTGGCGTTTTTGAATGCCTAAATCGTCGGTTTGTTGGAAGAAAATTAACCTTTGTCGATGGAAACAGTTGGAGCTTGGAGATTTGCATTTCAGGCAGCTTTCCGGGGAGATCTCTTTGACATTTTTTTGCTTCGAAAAGTCAACTTCTTTTGCTTGTGTTATTTTTGTAGGTTGACAAGTGTTTTTTTTCAAAATTATTTCCGTAGAAATTATATTTTCGGTTAGGGATTTTTATGCGAGATAAGTTTGGGTCAGTAAAGCACAGCGAACTAGAGAGCCATTTTGAACAAGCGTCGTCAGTGAATTGGTCAAAATTACTTTAACCAGCCAGATCGATGATGTTTTTGTGTGATGCGTGACGCAAGCGTGAGGTTTTAATGTGCTTGGCACTTGACAGATGGGCTGAATGGTGATTAAACGAATGCATGACAGGGATGGTCTGCTTTTTGGCAAGCGTTTGCTTGGGAGACAAACGTCCCCACACGTTGGGATCCTGACACGTGATATTCTTATATTTGCATACCACTGCCTCCATTTTTTATAATGTGCTACTCAATGGGTCTTTATGCCAAGAGCCTTCAATTTCTCTGTTTTCTGTGTTTTAGACTCCAGCGAAAACTGGCTACTCTCCGCTCTACCACCATGTGGAAGGGCCGCAGCTTCGACTCCACCGGCAACGACGGCATGTCATCCTCGCAGTCCTCCACTACCTCGGGCGCCCACCAGAGCAACAGCATGAGCAACGGCAACGGACCACCACCTCCGGGCGTGGTGATTTCGCAGGGCGCGCAGTTCGCCCCATCCGCCGGTTTTGTCGGTCCCATTTTCGATTACTCTGGCGTCCCTACCGGTCTGGATTTCGGCAGTGGTGGCGGCAGTCACGCTGGTGAGACTAGCAGCGAGCCCGGTGGCTCTTGCGGCGGCAGTCAGTCCGCCCGTGCGTCCGGCAATCTGGCCGGAGATCCGCGCTGGTCTGGCGACATGTGCGTGGAGCGACAAGCGCAGGCGTATCGTGGTGCGGCGTCGTCGGCGACCGCGGCGGCCATCTGGAGTGGGGTCTTACCGCCGCGGAACACCAAGGGCTCGGCCTTCTCTTGCAAGGTTCGTGAAGAAAGTGTTACGACGAGACATCGAGTCCGAAAACTGTTATAGACTCACATACGATTTGGGTACATTTGCCTGAACTTAGACGTTTGCTGTCTGTCTGCTCTGTATGTCTGTTTCTCTCTGCCTGAATTACGTATCTACCGGTTTGTCTGTCTACCTGCCTGCCTGTCTGTCTATCTGTCTGCCTGTCTGCCTGTCTGTCTATCTGTATGCCTGCCTGTCTGTCTATCTGTCTGCCTGCTTGTCTGTCTGCCTGTCTGTCTGTCTGTCGGCTTGTCTGTCTGTCGGCTTGTCTGTCTGTCGGCTTGTCTGTCTGTCGGCTTGTCTGTCTGTCTGTTTGTCTCGACTTGTCTATCTGGTAATGTGGTATTGTGGTAAACTACCAGAAGGATAAATGGTCATCTTTCCATACGCAATGTAAAAATGGGCGATAAATTAAAGCCTAGACAGACATACAAAGAACTAGATTTATGGAAGTCTTAGGAAGTAAAGAGTGTTTGTATGCTATTACTGTGTATGAACACTGTACGGTTATCTGTTTCAGGTTTTCTTGGGCGGAGTGCCGTGGGACATTACCGAAGCGGACCTGCAGCAAGCGTTCGGTTTATTCGGGAATCCTAAGATTGAATGGCCGGCTTCGCACGATCAGAGCAGCCGAAATGTCAAAGGTTCGTGTTAGAATCCCATTACGGACAGTTTTCGTTTTGATTTCACAAGCCTAGTTTTAAAGTTAGTACATGTTTAGGTCATCTGTATCTGATCTTCGACACGGAGAAGTCTGTCAAGCATCTGCTGGGCACGTGCAATTACGACTTCAACCAGGGCCATCACAACTGGTACTACAAGGTGTCGAGCAAGCGGATGCGCGTAAAGGAAGTGCAGGTGATCCCGTGGCAGCTGGCGGACGCCAGCTACGTCCGCAACGGCTGCATGACCACTTTCGGTACGAAGACAGTGTTTGTCGGGAGTCTGCATGGAATGCTGACTGCGGAGGGCTTGGCCAAGGTGTTGGACGACCTGTTCCAGGGCGTGGTTGCCGCCACGATTGATACCGGTATGTGCCGACATGCTTTGTTGCATGACACATCGAGTGAACAGGAAATTGTTTTGCATTCAGTCAGGAAGATGCGTAAGGGTGCTTATCGAGCTCAGGTCCAGTCAGACAGACACCTCTCGATTCACTCAAACCAACGGTGAAAAAGCTTTTCAATCAGTCGCAGACATGCTGTCCAGTTAGTCACAGCCAATTGGGTTCCAGTCAGTCACATAGAAGCTTGTCAGTCAGTCACGTTTCCAGAAGGTTGCAGACAAGCTCTTCATTCAGTTACAGACAAGCTCTTCATCCAGTCACAGACAAGCTTTCCAGTCTGTCCTGTGACATGGGTTTCAGTGAGTCAAAGATAGCCAGTTGAAATGCACTGCTGCACTTGATGTCGTTCATACTCAAATGTGCTCAAATGCAGATACTACTAACAAGACGACCGACAGATAGGCATTTCCAGTCAATCAAGGGGATCGTCGAGTCTATAAAGTTTAATGTGGGTCTTGTGCTTCCTTTGCAGATAAGTACAAGTATCCCATCGGCTCGGGTCGCGTGACCTTCAACTGTGACGAGAGCTACATGAAGGCGCTGCGTGCCGTCTTTGTGGACCTGCGCACGCCAAAGTTCAACAAGAAGATCCAGATTGATCCGTTCCTAGAGGACTCGGCCTGCAGCATCTGCAGCACCCACCTGGGGCCGTACTTTTGCCGGGATCTGCAGTGCTTCAGCTACTTTTGCCATGCCTGCTGGCAATGGCAGCACTCAGCCAACAACATTGGCCACCACATTCCTCTGATGCGAAATCCCCGCACTTGACCATGCCCGACGCCGCCGAAATGACCACTTCACCGCACCGGCAGCCATCTTTGCACCACCGTCTTGTCGGGACAGGTTGATGTATTGTGGAAGGAAAAAATCCTTCAATTGTCCATAGCTCTTCGTCCCTTTATTTAAGCTCCTGCGTCTCTGGGAGGAAGAGTCAGTCTTCGTCTCATTTTTCTCAATACTCTTCTCCTCCCCCATATCTCCCCAACTCCGATCTTAATTATTATAAGTCTCTTGAATTTTGATTCTCCGAACTTTAACTTGTCTCAAATAATTTCCTGTGAAGATTTTAGGCCTTTGACATGTTTCACTGGCTGTCTTCTCTCCCTTGTTGCTCTCCTCCGATCTTATTAGAAGTTTATTACTCAGGGGGGCGGTGGGCGGGGCGGGGGGTTTACGCAGTTTCACCTTTAATTTATTATTATTTTCCCTTGTTCTCAGATCTTCTCTCTCGTTATCAGCTGTCACACGCGAAGATGTTTTGTTGGTCTTACTATTGTTATTTATATCCTCTAAGACTTGTGCCCTCTTTTGGGGAGATTTTCACCGTTGTGGATGGTTTTCTGGAGAGTTATAACATTTTATTCCCTGTTATGGTTACTGTCGCGGCAGCAGCTGCGGAGACAATAGAGACGTTTAAGCAAACCGGCGTAAGCGTAACGTAAACTTAGGCGTAAGACCCGCTAAGTTTACGCTTACGACTGGATGTTTAAGCAAACCGGCGTAAGTGTAACGTAAACTTAGGCGTAAGACCCGCTAAGTTTACGCTTACGACTGGATGTTTAAGCAAACTGGCTTAAGCGTAACGTAAACTTAGGCGTAAGACCCGCTAAGTTTACGCTTACGACTGGATGTTTAAGCACTCAGCGTAAGGATCTGGGCGTAAGGCGCAAAAGCAGAAAATTACAAGGAAACAAAATTTGGTCAGGGTGAATTCCACTAAAATTTTCTTACTCCTTTCTTAGGGCGAAACTTAAGGCCCATTGCCCCTTAAGTCAGGTAGTAGCGTAAGAAATTAACCGTAAAAGAGGCCACACCCCCGCCTCATTCCTATTGGTCCGTGTCCTTAAGTTAACGCTTACGCCGACTGCTTAAACGTCCCCAGTGTCCCAGAACATGAAACCATACAGCTGTGCTGAGGTTACTTTGAGGGTCGTTGTTTGGGTTCTGGTGGGCCGTGTGGGACAACCACACATTTGATTTGTTTAGTTGTTGGTGGATTTATTGGATGACAGAAAAATGCACCGCGCTTTCCTTTCGCGGTGTGTACGTCATGTGCGATGGAATGCTCATGAAAAATGAATTCAGTCATATTGTCAACGAAATCGTAAAAAAACCTGCAATGTAATACAGAGGATACCGCTCGGAAATAAAAACGACAACAAACTGCTTCAGATATGCAGTAATGTGACCTAAATCAATCAAAGCTTGACTGACACGTTCGTTTTACCCCTACGGCCCACCAGAACCCAAACAACGACCCCAAAGTAACCTCAGCACATCTGGAGCACTGACAGCAATCGCGTTATCTTTGGCGTTCCCGTAGCTACCGGATTTATAGATCCCCGGCCCTGCAAAGGTGTCTTAGGCTCTGGGCGTTTGGAAAGTTCGAGAATTGGCTAAAACATTCAATGGTGAAGTTGCCTGTCCCTCGGTCATGGGCACGCAAACATCATTGGAAGAAAAAAATCCTGCCCAGTCGCGGTTTAGCACCCACCCAGACGCCAAATAACACCTGGGCTTTCTGCATGGTTCCAGTACTTGGAAATTTTTTGAGGCATTGTGAATTTGTGATACCGTCTGTGCTATACCGTCTGTGCCGGTTCGGTACCCCTGGCCGGTTAGGTACCCTTTATCTGCACCCTGCACTCTTTACAATACTGATAAAGAAGGTTTTCAAAAAAAAGAACCGGCCAGGGGTACCGAACCAGATAGGGTACCTAACCGATCAGGGGTACCGAATCGGCCAGGGGTACCAAACCGGCCAGGGGTACCAAACCGGCCAGGGGTACCAAACCGGCCAGGGGTACCGAACCAACCTAGGATATCGCATTTTTTCAAAATTCTGATGAGTTAGCCGTACGGACGGATAGCTACCGTGAGGGTCGACCTACTCGGTAGGTCGACCAGCCAGCAGGCCCTGACCTAATTTGTTCAGCTCTGAAGTAACTCTATTCGTCCGTCTAACTCATCCCAAAACTGTCATATCTTGGAACGGTTTGGTGCCCCTGGCCGTGTCGGTACCGTTAATAAGTTCGGTGCTTAAGATATAAGTATGCTTAAGTATAAGTCCTTAACAGGTTAGGTACCCTTTGACTGTGTCCGGTACCCTGTTTGTTTACATTCGTTTAAAATCAACTTCGTTCTCCCTTCATCGTTTGGAAATTATTATTAATAATAATAATAATTTTGGAAATTACATTTGATTCATTCTTCTATGAAAAGGCCCTGTCAGGCTACGGCTACCACACTTCGCACACAGCAAAATCATATACTATGCACAGGGATCATTTATAGGGATCGAAAAAATTCCATGTCCAGAAACCAGTAAAATATGGCCCAGACTGGGTAAAACCTGAGCCTACAATACAAGTCTACGACAGACTTCTCCTACTAGGGAACCTGTATGGCGTAGGCAATTGGATTTTTTTCTTCCAATGATGTTTGCGTGGTCATGGGCTGCTCACTGTAGACTGCGCAGGGCTGCAAAGAATTCATGTGCATTGCGCATGGTGCGCATTTCCAAATGTGTGCAGTGAGCAATGCACTCCCTACTGCAGATGATTGTCGTTGCTGCACAAAGGGGTTAAATTTCCACATGGAATCCTGCTACTGTAATGCCGCGTTAGCTTCGCGCACCTGTAGCACCGCCCCGGGCGATTTTCCCCCCACTCCGTGTGTTATTGCCCGGGCAGTATATACTGAAAATGCTGTGTTTGATGCGCGAAGCTAACGCGACAGTACAGTACAAACAAATCGGCTAGACAAGACAAGAGTTGAAGGCGGAGGTGCGTCGCTCAACCATTTCACTTTTACAGAACGAACCAAAGAACGAAAAACGTCTGATGCTAAGGTCATCTACGTGCAACATCAGCCGACAGTTCGCTGCCGTCAGAAAACAAGACACCGACTTACTAAGACAGCAAACAAAAACTGGCGACGGCTCAGAGAGATTAAAATCGAGATTATTTGGATGGGCTGGCAGAAAATACGACGGAATGAAAGTGGAGACGAACATAAAGCACTGTGTTTTTCACCTTGTCCGAAAAATAACGTCTTCCGAGAAAATAAAGGGTAAAGGCACAAGCGGATTCTAGTCAACCCATTACGAACTGTGACGCATCTGAAAGAAACACAAGGAGGTACACCGTAGGGGTAGATCACGATTCTGGAACGGCAATTGTGTTCCATACACACATGGCCATAATTTTGGGTGACAGAGTTCGAGCCATCAGGGTGGTTTGAGTTCGAGCCATCTGGGTGGTTTGAGTTCGAGTCATCAGGGTGGTTTGAGTTCGAGCCATCAGGGTGGTCTGAGTTCGAGCCATCTGGGTGGTCTGAGTTCGAGCCATCTGGGTGGTCTGAGTTCGAGCCATCAGGGTGGTCTGAGTTCGAGCCATCAGGGCGGTTTGAGTTCGAGCCATCAGGGTGGTTTGAGTTCGAGCCATCTGGGTGGTCTGAGTTCGAGCCATCAGGGCGGTTTGAGTTCGAGCCATCAGGGTGGTCTGAGTTCGAGCCATCTGGGTGGTCTGAGTTCGAGCCATCTGGGTGGTTTAAGTTCGAGCCACTCTTGGCTAGACCTTCCCTCTGCTTTCTCTTGAATCCTTGATTTAATGCCCGGCCCAGCGGAAAAATGAGACTGAGCAAGCTGCTCTAAATTCCGCCAAAATAAACAAGGTCAATCAATCGATCAATAGAGTGAAGGCAGCATGTTCAGTTGTGATCAATAGCGCGTGCGCCCGGTGACTTAATTCGGCTCGAACTCGGATCACCCTTTTTGGCTTAAAGTTTGCCACCAAAAATTGTGGCCATGTGTGTGTGTAGACGTGCGACGAACCTAATGATATCGCTTCCGGCTTGGTTTTGTTGATCTCCTTCACCACGACTGCGTTCTCGCTCGGCACGACCTCCAATTTGACGTGGCTGGAGAAGCGCAGGAGATCAGCGACCAAACTGTGTAACAAGACGAGGAAAGTTGCATTGCCGACAAAGTTCGGGGTAAAACCAAAGCAAACTTTCAAAAACTCGTCGAATACGTAGAGAGAAGACATACTCGTCGACTACGAGGTCCTCAAGCGCGACAGTTTCACTGCATCGAGGGCAGGTCCATCTGGCCTTGGCCAAGGCGTTCAGGGCGAGATAGTTTGACGCGTCAAAGCAATCCAAATGGCGACAATCAATCCTAAACATGTACAAGAAAGAATCGGAATCAGTATGACTACAACGGGAAAAGTCTTCGTTAAGTAAAAGAAGGTCGTTCGTACCCTCGTACTGGGAGATCGATACGCTTCCGGGAGAGTGGGCAGACCAAATTCAGCATGCTGGGTCCCATTTCGATCTCGTCGTCCCTGGCGGTCAGCATGCGGAACGCTGGAACGGACAAAAGAGCAAGGAATCCAAAGAGCGGACCACATCGGACAATTATTCGATTGATTGATTGATTGATTGGTCGATTGAAGAGTGCAAGTAATCCAAAGAGCGGACTACATTGGACAATTATTCGATTGATTGATTGATTGGTCGATTGAAGAGTGCAAGTCCATGCACGTTATTACTCCGTTATCGGGCTGTGTTAAATCAGACCCGCCAAATAGAAATCAATCTGATAACACGAGAGATTTCTGCGGCTTTCTGGTGGTCAAGGAAATTTTGGTTAGTTTACCTCTCGCGACGGCCAGTGAAATGGAGATCCGTTTGGTGGTCATTTCGGCCAAGACGTCTTCCACGGACTTTCGCTTCGCGTACTCGATAAACAGCATGTAATCCTGATCACAAGCAAAATAACAGGATAATCAAACAAGAAACACATCTCTACAGCGCGTTACAGAAGCCAAATGGATCAAAGCGGATACTCAAAAGGTGCAGACAGGCGGAGGGCAAGTTAGCCATTACCTACGGACAGACAGA
>LRSR01005243.1:0-10871 GCA_001579985.1 Hypsibius dujardini | reverse complement strand
ACTCAGACCACCCTGATGGCTCCAACTCAGACCACTCTGATGGCTCACACTCAGACCACCCTGATGGCTCCAACTCAGACCACCCTGGTGGCTCGAACTCAGACCACCCTGATGGCTCACACTCAGACCACCCTAATGGCTCCAACTCAGACCACCCTGATGGCTCCAACTCAGACCACCCTGATGGCTCCAACTCAGACCACCCTGGTGGCTCGAACTCAGACCACCCTGGTGGCTCGAACTCAGACCACCCTAATGGCTCACACTCAGACCACCCTGATGGCTCCAACTCAGACCACCCTGATGGCCCCAACTCAGACCACCCTGGTGGCTCGAACTCCGCCACCCAAAATTGTGGCCATGTGTGTGACCTGAGAAGCGTAGTTGACGTTAAAGGGGAAGCGAGGGAAGGATAAGTCCAGTCGGTTTTGCGCGTCCGGCAGAATCTTGTCCAGGATCGCAGGCGGATCGAAGACGGTAATCTTCTTCGTCCACAGTTTCGCTGTCAAACTTTGGGAGGACTGGAAAAATATCACACTGAAAAAGTCGCATTTGAACGGAACAACGTATGGAACGATGGAGGAAAACTTACCCGGCCGAAACTGGAGCAGGATTCATCGTTGACCGCAAACACCAAACCGACTGGATGATCCGCTTGTCGAGTGTCTCGTTTCGATCCAACCGAACGGAAGGAGAGCAGCACCACATCTTCCGGAGTGAGAGCGGGAACATCGAAGTTGATGCTGTGGCTGATCATCTCCGCGGGCGCCGAGCAAGCTGACAACGGTAAATTGAAGACAATTCACCAATACACAGAACATATTGATGGAGAATCGGCTTACGAATGGCGAAATGAATCAGGCAGGATTTGAGTTTGTAAAAGGCAGGCTCAGCCAGGCCGAGGATGCAGGGCGCTTCCAGGTGCGCACTGGGCGCTTCCAGGTGCGCACTAGACGTTTCGAGGTGCGCACTGGGCGTTTCGAGGTGCGCACTGGGCGTTTCGAGGTGCGCACTGGGCGCTTCGAGGTGCACCCTGGGCGTTTCGAGATGCGCACTGGGCGCTTCCAGGTGCGCACTGGGCGCTTCTAGGCGCGCATTGAACGGATTGACCGAAGCATGGCTCTCCCGTAACAAGAAGTCGCTGACGTCCAAATTTCCCATCTTTTCGCCGTTGTCTTTCACAGAAAAGCTTAACGCGTCGAGCAGAGTTGAAAAATTCAGCGGCACAGCGGCGGGCCCAGGCACACGACATGACAGTGGAATGGAGGATCCCAGAACAGACAGTCCACATTGTTCCGATCCCGACTGAAACCATAAACAAAAGCGAAAAGATTAATAGGCAAAATCGAAATTCAATCGAAGATACCCTGTAGCAGTATTGAAAGGGTTCGGGCGGGAAATGTTCTACCTCTGTCATTGACGTCTGGGAGGAATCCGCGGAAGATGTCTCCCTGCACGAAAATACAACGTTGATAGACACAACCGAAAAAATAAAAATATAAACTTACAGAATCGATCCATTTGATGTGCTTAAAAAGCTTTCTTGCCTGCAACGAATCAAACAATAACAAAGAAAAGTATCTTATCTGAGGAATCTCAATCAATCAATCTATCATACCTGAACATAACAACACTCACACAATAAGTCAATCAAGGACCTGCAAAACGTTTCAATCGAAACACCCCGCCAATCAACCAATCAATCAATCGATCATACGTGAACATGAAAACACTCACACAATAAGTCAATCAAGGACCCGCAAAACGTTTCAATCGAACACCCTGCCAATCAACCAATCAATCAATCGATCGATCATACGTGAACATAATAACACTCACACAATAAGTCAATCAAGGACCTGCAAAACGTTTCAATCGAACACCCTGCCAATCAATCAATCAACCGAGGCAGCATGAGAGGTATTCACCAATGCGTGAATTCTTACTCTTCAGCATCGCCGTCGAGGACAGTGATCGGGGCTGAAGCCAATTCTTCAGCGATCTCCTTTTCCGGCCGGTCCAAAAATTTCCGTACACATTTTGCGTCGAGGAACATCCTCACGGCACTCTGGCGGCTGCTCTCCGAACCCTTGTAGAACCGCGTCATGCACATGTCAATGGCTTTCTTCTGGGAGAGGCTCATTATTTTCACGCTGTACTGCTCCCGTAATAGCCTCTTTAGCGCATTTAGAGAAACATCGGAAAACATTTTCTGCAAACCCACAGCAAGGACAGATAATTCGTGCATAATTTGTCGCTTGCCGGATCTCGAGGAATAAATTTACCCGCGCAACTTTTTTATCCACTTTTTCCAGATGACCGCTCCGCATGAAACCATTGATACGATCCTTCAGGGTGAACACTTTTTCCTCCGCCATGATGGATTTTTCCGCAGTGTAGGAAAAAAACTTCAGAAGAGAAATAAAACTGCTCTTCGCTGACTCCAGGAGAAAAAAGATGTTCTCGCTGAAAACAATAAAATTATTTTGACATGTTCTTGATGAGAACATTGGAACTCAGGAAAATAATATGTTTTCTTTAAGAATAATATGTTCTCTTTAAGAATAATATGTTCTCGCTGAGAAAAATATGTTCCCGCTGAGTACGTCGGGAGAATCTTATATGTCCATCTAAGAACAATATGTTCTTGTTGAGAAAGATATGTTCTCGCCGAGGACATCGAGAGAATTTTATGTTCTGACAAAGATCAGTATGTTCTACTTAAGAACAATATGTTCTTGCCGAGAACAACATCAGGAGAGTAATATAATGCTTGTTCTACAGATAAGCAGTATCCTTCAGCACATCGCCTCCAACGCAACTTGCCACCGGCTGCTTCTGACGTGGCCCGAGAAATCAACCGTGGAAATCGACTTTAAAACCCATAAATTTCCAGGTTTATAATTTCCACCGCTCGTGTCCGGATGTTTTCCCTCAATTATCCAGCAACAGGACCATAGCTCGTAGAGGAGAGGAGAGGAAGGACGTTCTCATCGGCAAAATTTCATTTAACGAATAATATTTTTTATTTATCACTTCTTTCGCTTTATTTGAACCAGCAGTCATGGTAAGGAGTATCTCCTTTTTTTAGCCAACCGCATCTGGTGCATTTGCGTTGGCAGCATAGAACGTGTTTCCCGTTTTCAGCCTCTACGGTTGGATATCAAGCGGAAGCTGTCATGTCGCTCCGACCGCGTCAAGAGTGTCGATCTCCATCCGACCGAGTCGTGGATGTTGGCCAGCCTCTACAACGGGCAGGTGCACATCTGGAACTACGAGACTCAGGTGAGATGTCATTTCAATGTGTGTCATGTGGAGTAACCACAGGTTAAATGCAAATTATGAAAAATGGTGCGGAGACGAACTTAATCATTGTTTGCATGTAATCAATCAATCAACCGATCATTCAATCAATCAATCGACCAATCAATCAATCAATCAATCATTCAATCGATCGATTAATCGATCAATCAATCAATGGATCAATCAATCGATCCATCAATCGATAGATTCATTTCTGTTAATATACAAGTTTCAACCAATCAATTGACGCGCTTCACCATAAACAGTTCATCAGTAGAACGTTATCTGCGTTTTTTTCTCCACCCTATATATTCTTACTTATCTTAAGTGCTACTTATTTGAATTAGCCGAGCTGTTTTAATGGTTGCTCCTGTTTCAGACGATGGTGAAGACATTTGAAGTGTGCGATTTGCCTGTGAGATGCTCGAAATTCGTTCCACGCAAGAGTTGGGTCATCACAGGATCGGTAAGTACCAAGCTGTCCAAAAATGATCAATTATGCATTTCTTGTTTTTAATCCTGATATCTTACACGGTATATTTTCCATTCGAGTGAGTGAAGCAAACTTGATCATCCTAAACTGATTGATTGATTGCTTAACTGATTTGGTTGAGAGTTACTGGTTACTGATCGATTGATCGATTGATTGACTGATTGACGGATTTGGTTGAGAGTTGCCCGTTATTGATTGATTGATTGACTGATTTGGTTGAGAATTGCCCGTTACTGATGGATTGATTGATTGACTGATTTGGTTGAGAGTTGCCCGTTAGTAATCGATTGCCTCGCCAAAGCCTGACTGTGACGGTTGATTAGGCACTGAGCTTCACGTTATTTTAAAATGTGAGGTGTTTCCTCATTTTAGGATGACATGCAAATTCGTGCATTCAATTACAACACTCTCGAGCGAGTCCATGGCTTTGAGGCTCATTCAGATTACGTGCGCTGTATTGCTGTCCATCCGACCCAGCCGTTCGTGTTGAGTAGCAGTGGTAAGTGTCACATGAAATGGGTTGCGCACTCAAAACAAGCACTGACACGTGGCTTCGCTGACAGATGACATGAGCATCAAGCTGTGGGATTGGGATAAGAAATGGCAGTGCTCGCAGACATTCGAGGGACACACCCACTACGTCATGCAGGTGACGTTCAATCCGAAAGACAACAACACTTTCGCCAGTGCTTCGCTGGATCGCACCATCAAGGTTGGTTTTGATTAATGTGTCTGCCTTGGTCGCCACCGAATTCGCTCTGTCCGGTTGTGAGTTTTGTTGTGCGGAAGTTTGAATTGTATGGCTTTTTTTCATAGGTGTGGCAACTGGGATCGCCGCAACCCAACTACACGTTGGAAGGCCACGAGAAGGGAGTCAATACCATCGACTACTATCACGGAGGCGATAAGCCTTACCTCATCAGTGGTGCTGACGATCGCCTTGTCAAGATCTGGGATTACCAGGTACGAACACTGTCAATCTGTTTGATTGGACCGGCTCCGCCTCCTAGATTGGGTTCTGCTCTCACACGGTATTCTTGTAGAACAAAAATTGCGTCCAGACGTTGAGCGGCCACGCCCAAAACATCTCAGCGGTTTCCTTCCATCCTGATTTACCCATCATCCTGACAGGCTCCGAAGATGGTAAGACTCTTGTTTCCTCAACGTTTTCTGCGTTCTGTTTTGTGTCCTTTTTTGTCTGTCTGTCTGCCTGTCTGTCTGTCTGTCTGTCTGTCTGTCTGTCTGTCTGTCTGTCTGTCTGCCTGTTTATCTGTCTGCCTGTCTGCCTGTGGCTGTTTGTTTCAAATCACCGGTGCACATCTGCTTTCTCACTTTCAGGAACCATCAGAATATGGCATGCCAATACGTATCGGCTGGAGACGACTCTGAACTATGGTCTGGAGCGCGTCTGGGCGATCAGTTGCATGAAGGGTTCCAACAGCATTGCAATCGGTTACGATGAAGGGAGCGTTGTGCTGAAGGTATTTATCGCAATTAGAGTGTTCCTCCTGTTGCCGCATTTGGATCGCTGTTGGTCATGCTTGCCAATTTTCAGCTCGGACGGGAAGAGCCGGCCGTCTCGATGGACAACAGCGGGAAGATTATTTGGGCAAAGCACTCAGAGATCCAGCAGGCCAACTTGAAAACGGTCGGCGATGCCGAAATCAAGGACGGTGAAAGACTGCCGTTGTCGGTGAAGGATATGGGAGGGTCTGAAATCTACCCGCAGACTATCGCTCATAGTCCTAATGGCCGGTATGGTTGTTTATTTTTATTATTTATTTTAATTTAATTTTAATTAATTTTAATTTTTAATATTTATTTTAATTTAATTTAATTTTTATTTATTCATTTTTTCCAGTTTTGTGGTCGTGTGCGGAGACGGCGAGTACATCATCTACACGGCGATGGCCTTGCGAAACAAGAGTTTCGGTCCTGCGCAGGAGTTTGTCTGGTCCCCGGATTCCTCGGGCTATGCCATTCGGGAGAGTAGCGTGTCCATTAAACTGTTCAAGAATTTCAAGGAAATCCGATCATTCAAGCCTGATTTTGGAGCAGACGGTAGGCCCTTCCCGTTAAACTTCCCATCACGAAGAGACACCGAACTAGTTTCGAATGGAATCAGCATAACCGGACTGGTTGTGGTTTTTAGGGATATTCGCTGGTCCGCTGCTCGGAGTCAAGTCCTCTAATAATCTTTCGTTTTACGACTGGGAGTCGCTGCAGCTGATTCGGCGAATCGAGATCCAGGCCAAAGGCGTTCACTGGGCTGAAAACGGGGAACAGCTGGCAATCTCCACTGACGAGAACTACTTCGTCCTGAAGTACGACGCGAATGCCGTGGCCGCGTTTCTGGAGAGCAAGGAACCGGTGCCGGAAGACGGAATTGAGGACGCCTTTGATGTAAGTTTGCCCACAAGAACTTTGCGCTCACCGCGAGTCACGCAAATCTGGCTGTTTTTGACCACTTAACCACGCTCAGTCGATCGATTGATTAAATTACTTTGGCGATTTGGTGTTAAATCAATGAATCAAGCAATCTTACAAACAGCTGCAAGCATTGGCCAAAATTGGCTCAAACTCCGACCACCCCATTTTGCTGGGCCACGTGTGCTTTCGACTGAGTGGTCAGCCCAAAATGGCTCAAACTCCGACCACCCCATTTTGCTGGGTGCCGGAAAAAAATTGGCTTTAACTCGGTCGGCCTGAGGTTTTTGTCACGTGTCTAGGTGGTTGGAGATGTCCAGGAAACGGTCAAAACCGGCTTTTGGATCGGTGACTGTTTCATCTACACCAACTCGGTGAATCGTCTGAACTACTTTGTCGGAGGTGAAATCGTCACTGTGGCTCATTTAGACAGGTGCGATTGCCTCGCTGGCACCCATTCGGCTTTCGGCTTTCGGCTTTCGTCATTCCATTTTCCCGTTTTTGTTTTGTGTAGGATTTTGTACCTTTTGGGATACATTCCGAAGGATAACCGAATTTACCTGGCCGACAAAGACTTGAACGTCACCAGCTACCTGTGCTTGCTCTCCGTTCTGGAATATCAAACCGCTGTCATGCGTCGTGATTTCCAGACCGCCGATCGAGTCCTTCCCACCATTCCGAAAGAGCAGCGCACCAGAGTGGCACAATTCCTCGAAAAACAGGTACGGGTTCCGATTTCTTTGAATCTGCATCCAGCTTAGGCAGACAGAACCACATGTCAATAAGCGGCAAACAGATATGCAGGCGTGGAAGCACTGACAGACAAATCGACAGACAGAGGCCGACAGACAGGCAGGCAAACAGACACACACACACACAGACAAACAGTCACACACACAGACAGACAGACAGACAGACAGACAAACAGACAGACAAACAAACAGACAAGCAGGCACTTTCTTATCTTCTTCGTTTTTACAGGGTTTTAAGTCGCAGGCTCTAGCTGTGACCGCGGATCCGGAGCATAAGTTTGAGCTAGCTTTGTCTTTGAAAGATCTGAAAGCTGTCTACGAACTGGCGAAGGAGGCTGAGGTGAGAACGCTCGCTGCATTCAGTTTCAGGGACCAACGACCTACTGTGGCATGGGTGCTGCATTCCTGCGATTTTTATGTTGTTTAGTCTGTGCAAAAGTGGAAGCAACTCGGCGCTCTGGCCATGAAATCGTCCAATCTGCAGCTGGCCGAGGAATGCATGTTCCACGCGGCCGACTACACCGGCTTGCTGCTGCTGGCGAACTGCTCAGGAAATCGCGAACTGATGACTCGCCTCGCAACCATCGCCGATGATAAGCAGAATTTCAATGTGGCCTTTTCGGCTTCGTGGAGCCTGGGAAAGTATGTGACACCTTTCATCACTTGTCTGTTCTTCGTGTTTTTCATTTGATCGCTTTGGGTCATTCCAGGTTGGAGAACTGCCTTGAGATTCTAATTAAATCGGGGCGGCTTCCAGAGGCAGCACTCTTTGCCAAAACCTACGTGCCCAGCCATGTCAGTCGGGTGCTGGCCATCTGGAAGGAGAAGATGGGCCGGACCAATGTCAAGGCAGCTCAGGCACTGGCTGATCCTGCGCAGTACCCGAATTTGTTTGCGAATTTCGAGGACAGTTTGAAGGCGGAACAGTTTTATCAAGCTGAGAGGGCGGAACTTGTGCCGGCCAGCAGTCACTCACAGCTACCGGTTAGTTGACCAGAGAGACATACAGGCAAGCACGCAGGCAGGCAGAAATATAGGCAGACCAGCAAGCATACAGACAAACAGGCTGACGGACGGACAGACAGACAAGCAGACAGATAGACAAATAGACAGACATACGGGCTGACCGATGGATAGGCAGACAAACAGACAGAGAGACAAACAGAGAGACAGAGAGACAGACAGAAAGACAGACAGACCGACAGTCAGACAAGCAGACAGACAGACAGACAGACAAGTAGGCAGACAAACAGACACCCAGACAGACAGATACAAAGTTGATAGCAGACAAGTCATTTGGTTGCCAGACTAATATTTAACTGATTGATCTTTTTTGCTGCTGTGTAGAAGCTGGACGACAGGAAGTTAATCGAAGAAGCTCTGGCCGCGGAGAAAGACGGCGATTTCAAATACGATCCTGATGCTCTACCTCTGCAAGCAGACAATATTGACTCCCTGACGGAAGGCACGAAATCGGAAGGCGGTCAGTCCTCCATAACCGACCACCACGACCGAGATTACGTACCGTCCTCAAGACTCCCGAAGCGAATGGAAGAGGTTCCACATGATCCCATCAAACCGACCGCAACGGTGGTCCGCAACGCCCCAGCTGAGAACCACCAAAGCAGCACCCGCAATGGAGTCCTCAACGGCGGCAGCGGCGCTAGTGAATCTGATGAGATTGACCAGATCGAGGAAGACCTCAACAATCTGGACTTCGGTGGCGGGGAAGGAAATCACGTAAGATCATCTGTCTGTCCGTCTGCATGCCTGTCTTGTTTGTCTGCCTATCGGTCTGTCTGTATGTATGACTGTCTTTATGTCTGTCTGTATGTATGTCTGTCTGTGTGACTGTCTGTGTGACTGTCTGTCTGTGTGACTGTCTGTCTGTCTTGTTTGTCTCCCTGTCACTCTGTCTCTGTGTGTCTGTCAACGTTGTCCGTCTGACTGCTGATCTGGACGTGCGCATTGGGCATCTTTTACCGGTCTTTTTCTCTCTTTGCAGGATCTAAACTCGGACAATGAGAACAGCTTGATTTAATCACCACTTTTTACCGCTGTATACTTTTCTAATTTAACCCCCCCCCCCTCCACCGGCTGTCTGAACTTTCCGCGCTCTTTGTGGTTGCTTCTGCTTTTGTTTTACATGTCCATGAAGTTTTGAAAGTACAAGTAGTACACGCTTGGAAGTTTCGCGTGAGTAGATTATAGTGGAACAGTTAAATATTGCTGCTGTTTGAACACACATTCAATGGGAAGAAAATCTCGTTCGATGAGACCATCTTCATTGCGCATTAGACGGTCCAGCACCGACACAGACACCGGCAGACGGGAAGGCACCGACACCGGCAGACGGGAAGGCACCGACACCGGCAGACGGGAAGGCACCGACACTGGCAGACGGGAAGGCACCACCGCCGTTGAGTGGTCCGTTAACGGGGAACTCGCCAAAGTTTTTCCACGACTGAAGAGGACCGTCGGCTTGTTGCTGGACCATCGCGCTGTAGGGTGATGCGTTGAAGCGATGGTGGGCGAAAGCGCTGTTGGGTGACTGCGGCAGTGTGATGGCGCGGTGGCTGTTGCTGAAGGCGCTGGACGCGGTCATCTGCTGGTACTGCTGCTGGAAGTAGGAGGCGGCGTAGTTGGCCTGCATCGCGTCCATGAAGCCGTGATGGTGGTGCGCCGGGACGTGCTGCTGGAGGGATGGGTGGTGGTGGTGGTGGGCGTGGAAGCTGAAGGGTCCGTGCTTGGCCGCGGCGACCGCGGCGTTGAGGCTGAAGACGTCGTTGAGACCGGCGGCCGCGACCGCTGCGCCGTAGTGGTGGGACCCCGGTCCGCGGTAGAGGACGCGCTTCATCCGACGGCGGCGTTGGTAGTTTCCGTCCTTGTACATCTCCTCACAAGCGGGATCCACTGCCCAGTAACAACCTACATGGAAGAATACCACCACGTCACTGCAGGCATAATATACGGGTGGATCTAAGACGCGGCACCAAATGATCGAGACAGTGCATGTACATTAAGCACTGGCTGTACCTTTTCGCTCACCGGTACCCGGCTCCCGCGGCAATTTGATGAAGCAATCATTCAGGCTCAAGTTATGACGAATCGAGTTCTGCCAGCCCTTCTTGTTGTTGACAAAATACGGATACTTCCCGATGATGTAGGCGTAAATATCCGTCAGCGCGAGCTTCTTTCCCGGTGACTCCTGGATCGCCTTGAAGATGAGCGCCACGTAGCTCAACGCCGGCCTTTTCGTCCCGTCCTCCTCCTCCTCCTCCGTCTTCGTCGTTGTGGTCGTCGTCCCATCCACAGGAACCCTTGCCGGTACCATCCCTTCCGTCTGGCCCGTCTCCTCGCTCTTCACCACCGTTCCCACATCCATGTCTGTCCGTCCCGACCGTCGGAAACCGTCCGTCCGTCCCGATTCCCGGAAACCGTCCGTCCGTCCCGATTCCCGGAAACCGTCCGTCCGTCCCGATTCCCGGAAACCGTCCGTTCCTTCCGACCGTCGGAAACCGTCCGTCCGTCTCGATTCCCGGAAATCGTCCGTCCCTTCCGACCGTCGGAAACTGCCCGTCCCTTCCGACCGCCGGAAACCGTCCGTATGTTCCGACCGCCGGAAACCGTCGGACAAATCCGCCGAACTACGCAACTCTTCACTCGTTTTCGACGCACCGTGTTCAATCACCGAAAAATGCCGGTTCGAGAACGGATGCGCTGGCTGCGACTGCGATTGTGGAGGGTAGTGGAAGGGATGGTGACTTGGCGGTGCCGTCAAAGCCTGCTCCAGCGCAGTAGGGTGACGCTCAAGTGCCGGATACAGCGGCCGAGGGGGAAGATGATCGTTGTTATTATGGTGGCCGTCGATGGTGGTGGTGTCGAATCGCCCGCCG